>JAQFYM010004842.1:0-14468 GCA_034694785.1 Agrenia bidenticulata
TGGTTAACGTAAATCCTATCTCAATGTTCATAATCTTAATGAAAAGCTTTACTAATCAATATTCTTGATTGCACCCCATTCAATATGATTACAAATAAAACTTAATAAAACTGACTGTGTTGAGCATTAAAAATGAATGCATTTAAGAGGTGACAGATATAAAGATAAACAATACATTTTAAAAGAGGGATTAGAGAACTTACTATTCATGTCTGTCTCGTTCATTAAGATATCGAGAGTTGCTAGTTATCCTATGTGGATGGTTTTGTACTGAAATATCTTTAAAGAAACAGGGAATGCGAAGATGAGAGGAGACTCGTATCTTTTTAGATTACGTAGACGTACTAAACAAATTAGAGTTGTGTCGGGCTGGCTGTATTAAAATCTTATTTGTGTATCTAATTCAAAAAATTCTAAACACGTATTGGTACAATTTGGATTTCAACAATAAGACAGTGGGAATAATTTTAATGCTTTGGTAAACAACATCATCGCTATGGGTTACCGAATTTTGTGGGTAAAAAATATCTTACGACCTAGACGAAACCTGCATTGCTATACCTGTTAAAATAAAAAAACAAGTATGGAATTTTTTTAATTCATTTTTTAGTTTTCATGATTTATTTAGTTTTCATGATTTATTTTACCTGAACGAACAGAATTGCAATTGATATTTACTGGAAATAATTAGTTTAAGAGAAGTTACATTTTATGATCATCGAACTCAATGGAATTCTTAAAACTCATTAGCGTATACTTCAAGTAATTATCTTTTCTCGTTGTGTACGTGTGTTTACGAATTAAAAAAACGTTTTCATAGTCTGTTCGATTTGGTTTCATGGTTTGAAGCTTTTTTGTTTTACATTCTTACATTTATAGAATTTCAAAATTGTCTTTTTATATAGATTCGATCATTCGAGACATGCATATTACTAGACAGACGATCAATGAAAAACGGAGATCAAATAAAATCGGCTAATTATGAAATTAATTATGATACCCCGAAGTAGCGATCCTACTCTTATCATAGATATCAGAAAGGATACAAGTTTTGATCTCGAATGAACTATTCATTTTGCTAAACACATTTATTTATCTCTCTGTGCTCAAAAAAATATCTGTCACGTAAGCGATATGAATAGTCACTGTAATTAAATCCAACGCTATTTATTTATTTGCACAAATAACAACTCTGCAAGCCATATATGCTAACATTTTTACGTATTGCATAAATTCATATACATAAAGTTTCAATGCAGATATTATTAGCAGATCAGTAGAAGGGTTAAAATTTAAATTATCACTTCAGATAGTACGACATCATCTTCCATAAAGCACAGGTGATACCATTGACACTCGTCATCCTCATTTGTGATATATTTGTCATCAACTGTCATCAAGCCTGTGAACAGCCTTGTTAAATTCATTAATAACTGAAATCTATTGTGTTAACAGTCGACCATGTGGTATAATATTTATTCATAATGCGTAAAATGTATGCATAGGATGAGGGTATTTCTATTATTTATTTAGTGTAATTATGAATTAATTTTTTTAAACAAACAGGTAATAGCAGTCCACCGTCCGTGATTCCTTATAACACTCTCATTATTTAATAAACTGTACAAATGCTTGCGACAGATCCAACCAACCTGCAAAACCTCATATCTTATGTAACTTCACACTCTCCATACCGACAAAAGTTTTAAGTTATTAATATTAGTAAATCGTTAAATGTTTGACAATTGGATTTTTTTAAAGCTCTCTATATTAATAACAACACTTACGATATTATTTGTTAATAACTCATAGCAAATTAACAGATGAACTGCTGGCAGCACATGTTTAAAATGTTCGTCGTTCGTGCGTCATTGCATAGAATCTAAAGATTAAAATTATGGACAGCAGTCTATTAAATTCCATAGGTTAACGTTAATCTCACAAGTCGTAGGTTAGTTGACTATTAAAATAGTTAATTTTAACTGCACTAGAGATAGAAGCAATAAATTCTAAATTAAACACCCGTAAACCCCCTGTTAGATCCATTAATGTGCAAAACAACGAGTGGATAAACCAATAGCTTTATAAAGCTACTTATATACGTGATTCCGAATACTGAAGGTAAACTCATAGACTGATTCAAAATACGGCCGTTCTTGATCGCTTTAAAAAATAAAAACTTTTTGGTAGCCGTAAAATTCTTTAGAAATTCAAAACTAAGGCTCGATCTCGACGGATAAGGCCGTCGACCTACCACTGCTATCATCACTACTAGAAGTCTCAATACTGCTTATCCCATCAACATCAGAAACATCAACGTCATCTTGACTCAAGTTCATCAAATCTTTCATTGCAGAGTGGGCATAAGCCTTAGCATTGGGAAAAGGAATGATCACAGGCTTGGGCTGTAAATGATTAAGAAATTGTTCAATTTCTGCAATGTTTTCTTTCTCCCCTTGCAATCCATGAAGCATCCTCACGAGGCGATACTTCATGTGAAGATTCTGATTCATAATCCTCCCTGGTGACAATCCTGATTGGGATTCCCACTTGGAAATGTCTCTCAGACCATATCTCTTCCTCCAGTGGTCAATCAAAGCCAACTTGTTCTCAAATTCATGGACCTCCTCAGGGGACCAGATGATAGACACGTCATCTTCGTCCTCATAATTATTCTCGTTCTTGTTAATTGCCAACTCCAGCCACCTACGAGCTTCAGAAATGTCCCACTCCTTGGCATGATGAATGGCTAAGGCATGCATAGCCTCGGGAACTTTACGGCTTGCCCCCAGCTTCCATAACTGGAGTGCTCGCTTTTCATTTTTTAAAATCCCTTGACCTTTGGCATACAATAGACCAAGGTTATGGGCAGCTTGACCATGTCCGTGGTCAGACGCTTCTTGATACCAAACGGCGGCGGAGAAGGTGTCCCTCTGAGGAGGGTTCCCTATACCTTCGGCGGCGAGAAGTCCGAGGACGAATTCCGATTCAGCCACACCGACATTGGACACGAAGTTGACCCCATTGCCATTGCAGAGTTTGTATGGCAGCTTTGCAGCTTTCTTCAGGAGAGTCAAAGCTCCTTTTACATCCTGCTTGACACCTTTTCCTTCGAGTTTTAACAAGGCCAAATTGTACATCCCTTCTGCATTCCGAGATTTCACACCTTTTCTGTACAGCAGAGCAGCTTCTCTATAGCTCTGCTTGCTGTTAATTCCATCCCTCAACTTGTGGGCTGTGTAAATGTCTTTGAGAATGTTGTCATCCTCACTAAAGAATATGATGTCAACACGGTCCATGACTTCAGGAGATAGGCGTGTCCCCCCAGGGTAGTGTTTTCTGGTCTTGATCTGCTCCTGGAATATTTCCAGATTAGCCCCAAAGTCATCATGCACTTCAACAAGTTTGACCTTGCAGCTGGAATTGGCCACTTTGATTTCCTCCATATTGGGCTCAAGATCAAGGGCTTGGTCGAGGTACTTGGAAGCTTTCTTAAGTTTGTTCAACTCAACGTAGGCCATGCCAACTCTGTAATGAGCCAAGCCCCATGCTGGACGAAGCGACAGAGCTTGTTTAGCATCCTTCAGGGCTAGATAAGCAACTCCCTTACGCTTTTCGGATTTTGGGAGAGCCCCTGCCTTCCTGAGATAAGCATCGGATCTACTTGCATGAAGAGCACCGAGCTCTAAGTCTGATAGGTTGTGAAGTCCGATTGCTGAGGTTAAGCAGTTGAGGACACTTTCGATATTCCCTCCGGAGTTTAAAATAAGCTTGGCTTCGTCTTTGAGACGACGGGCTTCTGAGATACTTAACTCATCGATAGGATGAGACTCTTCACCTGATAAGGACAGCAGATC
This sequence comes from Agrenia bidenticulata, assembly GCA_034694785.1. Taxonomy (NCBI): domain Eukaryota; kingdom Metazoa; phylum Arthropoda; class Collembola; order Entomobryomorpha; family Isotomidae; genus Agrenia; species Agrenia bidenticulata. Next base: position 3,858 of record JAQFYM010004842.1, read on the forward strand.
TTCCTCGCTGACGCTTTCTGACCGCTTCAGCTCGTTGAGTTCTTTCTCACTTTCCCCAAAGGACACAAGAATCTTCTCGATGTTGTCCCAGTAGTTGGAGAACTCGTCATCACCCATAGTTTTCTTGGGGTATTCTATTGCCTTCTTTCTGTAGGAGATAAGCTCTTGAATTCTCTGATTTTCATTATCAAACTCAAGCTTTAAGGGACCTTCGGTTTTGAAATCAACTTGCTGGAGGATTCTAGTGAGCATTGTAAAATCCCAATTGTTAACGTCACCTTCTTCAAGGGTCATTTTGTGAAGCCTTCCACACGTCTGGTACACTTGAGAACCGAGGGTGGATACGAATTGCTCCCCTGATGAAGGAGAGTCTAGCCAGTCTTTGTTTTGGGTTATCTTCCAGCGTCGTCTGAAAATCTTACGGAGGATTGTACATGCTCGACGAAGGATTAAGACTTCTAGGCGAACCCAGTCTTGGCTATTCGGATTTCCCATTTCGGTGAGTTTTTATCTGAAAAATTCACAAATAAAAACTATTTAGTCAATGCAGATAGAATTTATTAAAAAAGTGGTTTTAACTTTAAGAATGCTGAGGAGATATTAGAATGAGACTGACAATATATTTAATGATTAAAATATGGACTATCCAAGCTCTATTTTTGTTCTGCGGAGATAAAATGGTTGAAAGTGTAAATATAGCATTCAATAAAACTTGTTTATCTCTCCTTTTGCCTAGCTTCAATCATGTATATAAGAGAAAGTTAATGTGAAAAAAAATTTACATGAAAATCCAAAATTACTTAAACCCTAATATAATATCGTTAATAATTGCGTAAACATAAAACGAGCAAACTGTAATCGTAATTGTTATCTCTAATTCATACGCACCATTTAAAGTCATATTTCCAAGCACGTAAGATTAAATTAAATACAACAAATTTCGTGACAAAGAACCTCGGAAAATTTGGAAGATCAAAAACAAATACATCCAAATATTAAATAAGTGAAGGAATTATTTTTAACCTCATTTACACCTATTTTAACAAGTACAAGTTTACCAACAAACCAAGAATTCATTGTCCAAAATAGCTTACCTCAATAAAAGCTATTTAATTGAACTACGCAGTCAAACTCGTAATTCTCATAAACCAATAAAATCCGATTTCTTATCCCAGATCTAACCTCCAGTAATGCAAAATAGTAATCAAAGGCCAAAACCTTTAGGACAACTGAGAGTCGGAAATGTCCAGGAGGCCCCTAATATCCAAGTTATCTCTCCTCCTTGTCTTATCTCCCTAACAGATCTCACTGGAATCTCATCTCTCTTCCCTTTTACCATTAACATTAAAACCCATACATTAAACAGCACAACATACGCAATATTTTTTTCCCTGGCCATGCTCATCTTTCATATACTCCATACTTCATAGGATCCAGGCCCTACGTATCCATGCAGTAATCATTCAACTCCACTCTCAATCCTCTCCTAAAATTTTCATCTCCCTCATCATTTCATGCTACAAAAGCAATTTCTGCTAACCATAGGACAATTAGAAATAATAACATAATAACACACACCCCGGGGGGAATGATGACAATCCCCAAGAAGAGAACACAGGGCAAAACTAATTTTTAATCATCCCTTGACTGGAACGAATTGGAAATTCAATCATGAGCCTTTTAAAACCGGACAGGCTATACAGGGGCCACGGAGTAGATACAGACTTGTAGCCTTTTAAAATTTAAAAACACGTTTTTTTTTGTACATGGTTACATGTGTTGCTCAATGTGCATTAAAGCTAAGTACTGTGGTCTGGAATTTGGAATTCCTTACCTTTCTCAAGTAGATTTTTTTCCCCTTCCAACAGTTCCAACCCCAAAAACTATTGCGTCACCTAAGAGATGTCAAGATCCACTAGAAGGTGAAAGAAAACGGGTGAGATTTTTTATTTCATATAATCCAAAATCAACTCAACTCTGAAGTGTGATAGCCGACACTTGTGACTTGACAGTTGATAAGTCAAAGTCACGACATAGTTTTTTAAAGCTTGACTACTTGTTGTGGTTAGCTACTTGCACTTGTACCCACTAACATGAGCATTGCATTGCAAATACACAATTTATTATCCCCTTTTCGTTACCCCCTTGTGCTGGATCAAGTTTGCAAATTAAAAAATAAATCCGCCTCGAGCTTGGCAACAGCTATGAATCTAAAAACAAGACTACTTTATCGACGTGTGAGTTAGAAGATAAGGAGATAATGTAAGGATTTTTATTAACTTTAAGAATATTAACATAACAAGTGTGTGGATATATTGTACACACGAATATGTGTATAGTGTAATAATATATTATGGGTACGGGAAGCAAATTGTAATTTATAATGTTGAATTTGCCACACGACACGGGATTGAAGTTATTGTATCACAGTTTCAGGCTGTAGCTGCTCCCAGGGCTTTTGAATTTGAATTCGATATCCCTTCCATGGTGTCATATCAAATGATAATAATATATCTTGTAATATTCTAGACTCAGGGTGATTATTATGATTATGATTATAGTTATCAGCTTAGCATTGGACACTTGATTCCGCGAAAAGAGCGCAGAAATTTCTTGATAAGATGAGACTACTATAGAGTGGGTTGGGTTCATATTAATAATATAGTTGGGATCTGTATTATTTATTGTTGATAATATATTCATTACTACATATAAAGAGAATATTGTATTCCTTGTGATACTTGATGTTGGAGGGTGATTGGAATTTTTACTCAAGTTGACACGGATTGTTCGTGTTTTGTAATATGAAACTGGAGAAATTAACGCAGGCTGCATCTAGTATAAAAAAATGAGTTTACAATCAAGAATACAATTTAACACTTTCCTTTCGTCTTACATGCAACGGTTGGCAAAAATACAAAAAATATCCAATTCATACGAGCATTGTTTGCACATTAGAAAAAGGCTTAATAACAGTCAACATTCAGAGCGATGACATAATAGCTTGAAAGTGTATTTCAAGAGGCAGAATGCTCTAATTTTGAGCGTTGCATCGTATTAAATTAAATTATAACACCATCCATCGTTATGATCAACATTCCTCTTCTATACGTACAAGCACAATCTGACTCACTCAGGCCTGCAAGTTTTGCAGTATTAGATTTTATACTGTTCTGCTAGCTTGTACCTTTAAAAGTGCTAAATCATCAGAAATAACAACTTATAATTATTCTTGTCCAAACTCAACCTCCGGAGGACAGAAGAGGTCATATGAATGACAAAATCAGACTGTCTCCTACCGTCTCTTCTACTTTCCCGACCGATTTTAGTACGTTTTGTAATACACTCTCAAATGCGTATTCCTCTTATCGGCCAAACTGATATCTCTTTCTATAGCCTTTGCAATAAGAATAGAGTTTTAGTTGAGCCAACTTGCTAGTAAAGCTCGCTGTTCTAGTTGCTAGTAAAATTAGAGCATTATCTCAAGTAACTTGGCTTTGCTTCAAGTCATGTATCCTCTACATTTAATGACATGGCATGATCGATCGATTTTAAGGACATTTAGGTATCGGGAATTAGTGTAACATATTGTGTTGAGATAAGGCAAGATAAGCGTAAATCCATTCTATGTACATGCATACTTAACAGTTTACTCAAGTATACATTTACTAATTGTAAGTCAATTCATGAAGTTCCCTGTTGATGAGTAAATTTTTCATGATTGCTTTAAATAACATCTAATTCTAAGGTTTTTCCCAATACGTCGAATCCATTCAGTAACCAATACTGCATCCACTACCATCAACTAACCCTCCTGGAAAGCTTGATTTCAGTTATGGTTCTATCATAAAATGTGAATGAATGCTTATTGTAATAGAAACCTCCAGCTATTAATCAATCAATCCTTATCATACCCCACAACAAGTCTTTGAATTCAATTTTGAATAACTCTGACAGGGAGTGAAATGAAAACCCACGCGTGCACACCCGGACCAGCTCAAAGAAAGGATAACCATGAACTTCATAAGGATTTGATAATATGTACAATAGCAAGCCCACATCTACAAATGTTGGTACTTAAGTTGCCTCGTACACAAACATCAATTAGAAAAATTTTCAAAGAAAGGATGCAGGTAGTAAAAAAAAACATCTCAGAGAAACCCACGAGGGTTCAATTTAATCCTAAAACCAAAACCACCAAACCACACCTTTTTCCTTAGAATAATGATGATAATAATAATGCAAACTATATTTTCCTTAATTTAAATTGACTTACATGTTCACAATAGTTTTGCGCTCACTGAAGGGCACCTTCTCCTGTCATGTTCATATATTCTCAAAAAATAAGTCAAGGAGCCACTAGCAATTATCTCTGTATGCCACTGTGTTGACGTAGATTAAGATGAAACGAATTAAATATCCTGCAGAGAGTATCAGAATCCTGGACAAAAAGTTATTAACTTTTTTCCCATTATTTTTTAATCTAGTGATATCTTAGAATGCCAGAGTAGCTTCTTCACTTTGTTTAACTCGGTGCAACTATTAAATAAACACACGGCACAGGTAACAACTAACAATTTAGACAAGTAATTTCCGGAGCTCGTTGTATCATGACTCCATTGTTACTGACTTTATGAACAAACACTGAGAACCTACAGCGTCTGTGGACTGTCACCTGCGAATGTGACCAAGTCCTGAGGGCTATGCCTTCATATACCTTCTCGGCCAATTCTTACATTCAATATCTCACTAACCAAGCAGTGTCACTCATCATCAGACATGATGACGACTTTATGGTCGCAAGTTGTAATGTAGCTGTAAATTGCAACAAGCGAGTTGAAATTCTATCTCTATTATAGAGATCGTGTGATGGGGATTTATTTTCAATTTGCAAAACCCTGATTTAAAATGCATTAGTTTTTGCTGGCACAAGTTCAATTTACGTCAAACAAACCATTACTCAAGCACAGTTCTAGTAGAGTCCTACCCTCCTACCTTCTAAATTCTACCGGATGTCATATTTAAGCAATACATTTATATATACATATAAATCTATAAAATAGGATTATGACATCTCAAAAGGACTTGTACTGTACAGATAAAATTTTATCCAACTATTAACTACATCCCTTTTGAAACTACTTGAAATTGAACTTTGGAATAAATCTTTCACCTTGAACTTGGAAAGCTTCAAAAAATTATGGGCCCATAAAAAGTCTCTATACTGAATTTACCTTGGAGTAGAGGAATAAAAGTACATCTGCATGTACGTATATATAGTATAATCACCTCTTAAATGCACTTTTCATGCTCTTGATGGCTTTTGAAAGTCTTATGGGTTCTTCAAATGTTGACGAGCATGCTGGAGTGTGTAGTTTTAGCACTTCATTATGTTATGAGTTTGCATAATAGATTGATCGTGTGTGTTTACATTATTCATTTGGAACATAAAGGGCATATAGCTCAAAGGCTTTGGTAGAGTGTATGCTAGAAGCTTGTTAGGCTTGTTACTAAGCTTGAAAAGTCATGAGTTAATTATTCCATTCTCTTGTCTGGGTGGACTGTACAGAAGGTTTAAAGAAGAGTACCTTTGTTGCTACTTGTCATGTTCCATTATTTATGTTATGAATAGGAGCCCTACTGTGGTGGGATTTCAATTCAAACCCATTTTCATCATTTATACAGGTTCCTTTGGTTTGAATTGGATACACGAATCATAACCCTTTCATCATTAAAAAAAATAAATGATGCGTAGTTATTTAGGTTAAAAAGCTGCTTTAATTTAATAAGCTTCAGTTATTACATTATTGGAAATGAAACTGGAACTTTTAGTCCCTCAAAAATTGAGTTATTGAGTAGTACAATTGATTTCAAAAAATTTTTGCTGTCAGCATCAGCAAAATTTAATATTTTTGTATAAATATTTTTGAATAAATAAAATACTATTTCTTAACAATCCACTCAGGCATATATTTTCCCCCCAGAGTACTCGTAAGAGAGAAAGTCAGATAAATTTTAAGCAAATGTTATTACTAATGACTAATTAAGTGACTGATTATAATGTTAATCAGCAAAAAAACATTTAATACTCAGACACAGATACCCATACCCATATTAAGCTTTTGTTTTGAGCATGATGGCGATATTCTTTAAAAAAAATCATATCTTCAAAGTTTATGAAATCCAAAATAAAATAATAAAACAGAATTTCAAGACTTAAAAGCTAAATTTTTTAAGTGAATCATTGAACTTTGTTCTTAATTTCTCAATCAACCGAACATGAAATAATTTGGACATAAAATTCTAATTTGAATAACAATTCTCTATACAAGCCGTTCTGATGCATGATGTACGGACCATTGCAAATAATAATTTTCAACCTATGACTGATGGACTGAGGGAAGTACATACTTATATTTAACGAGATAATATAAACCAACGATAAGTCAAAAAGCCAAGGGGTTTTTCTTATTAGAAACCAGATCGTTAATCAATCAAATCCAAGACAGCCCCACGTATTATACAAATCCGACCCACTACCTTCTCCTCCCGGTTCTTGCCAGTGGAATCCAGAAAAACGTGCTTTTCTTTTCCCTTAATTTGCTTATTAATGGAATTGACAAATTCAATGCAACTAACTCACGGCACGCCTAATTTATCGACAGTAAATCATTCAACCTTTTGTCCCTCATCGACAAGAACAATTTCTCAAAAACCCCTATCTACCTTTTTGGCATTCACAAGAGGATGTGTGATTTGTGATCAGGAATTTCAACCATGTGATTCTCAAGATGAACCTTGTTTATTTCACCGCATTCTTGGAAGACAGGAAAAAATGGTCATTACCACTAGCCCTTACGGACATTGCATTTAGAAAAAGTATTGAAGATAGAAAAAATATTTTATTCAAAATAAAATCCACACACTTAACTAACTACACAGCTTATTCCACATGGCCAAAAACTTTTTAAGCCTAGAAGGAAAAGCATTCATAATTTAGTGAATACTTTTGTGAGCTGAATACATAAATTTGTGCCCATATTCCTTGCTCTCAAGACAAGGGGAGGATCTGTTTGATTAGTAACACGTCCTAATCCAGTAATACAATACCCAAGACAAGGGATGGTATATTTATTATCATTATTACGCGGCTTTATCGTATCCCTCAATTCTCTACTTCTCTCTTTACTAGCGTCCATGATGTGGCTGGCTCTAGGGGCTACAGTTTCATTAAAAATGCTAATAAAAACGCATTACAAAAATTTATGGATTAAGGTTCCATGCACTACTGCACTATTGTAGTTAATATTCAAAAATCCATCTTTAGATTACGTCAGTTTTGAATAAGATTTTTTTTTCATACCCTATAAATTTACAGTCTATTACTTTGTATGAGACATCGCCCAGATCAGAGATCGTATTAACCTTGTTATTATGAGATATCTGGACTTGTCTTTCATATTATTATGAGTTGTAATCTACTTGAGGATTGGTAATATTCATAAATTATGTAATTGAGCATTTGTATGACACATCTTTTTTAATATAATGAATGCGACTAGGCTGGAGCTTGGAGTAATTAAAGACATGATGTAATAAATGATCTATTCTATTAGGGTTTTGACTGATGAGGGTATGATGAAATGGTTTAGAGTTAAATTAGCTTATATTTTTTTATGGACATTTAATAGGCTGCATGTAAATTGCTCTGTTGTAAATGTCGTCAAGTAATATCGGTGTTATGTAATTCAAAATATTTTATAATATCTTGATTTAAAATTTTTGTGGACTGATTTAAGCCAAAAGTAAATAAGTGGATTGGATTCTCTGCATGAGTAACTAATTGTGTAAAATTTAACGATTTCTACAGAAAAAAATTGAATTACGTTTGAAAGAATTCATTATATGTAGTTTTCATTCGTTCAGCGGTAAACAACCCATTGAGTCTTTAAAATGTCAAGATAGTATCCGTGTGTCATGTCGCAGAGATATTTTAGAATATTACAGTAGGAACAAGGAAAAATCTATATCTGAAGGTTAAATTGAGTTATACCAGGTAAAAATAATTAGAATATGTAATTTATCATGTTCATAATCCCTTCCTAGGTTTCAGAAATCTAGTTCCAGAAATCAATCTGCAAAATGGAAATTCAATATCTGTGTACAAAAATTGCAAGCGACTAGGTGAAAAAAATATTACAGCTTTTGTGGGCAAATCTCGTAAATCATTCACTGAGTTCCTCCTCTGATATTGAGCAACTATTTAATTTGTTATCTTTTTTTTTTCAAAAAAACTGCGAATCGTAATAGTTCGGGTTTTTAAAAAATGTATCCCAACCTACACTGAAACATTTGCATTTGCATGCCTGATCTTTTAGTAAGCACGCGAATTTAAGCTTAATAATATCCATGAGAGAAGATAACAAGTGTTTACCCTATACTTATCGCATCACCTTAAAACGAAAGATTATTTTAATTTTAATGAATCCTCGTTTTATATTTCTAAATTATACACTGAATTTTTTTTTCAAATTGTCTTAATCCACCTACACTTGTTTCCAATTCAATACCCGATAATATTTATTTGCAAGCCTTCCAGCATCCCTACAAAACTGCCAACAGTTACTTCATGACCAACAAAACAATTATTTTTGAAACTAAGAACTAAATTGAAGTAGCTCGAAAGTAGGAGCTTCCGTAGACTAGATTGATGAATTATGATAACACACATTTCTGAACGTGAGTTTGCAAATCCTTTATGGGTTGGACTAAAAAAATTATCTAAGCTTGTGACTACTTAGCACAAAAGTTAATCAGCAATCATTTGAATAAGTGATCAACAACGAACAACCTCCTGTGCACAAAAGTATCAACTCTTGTTATAACTGCCAAGTACCAAGTCTGCTTCTCTACCTTGATCTTGGCTTTGTTATTTTTGCAAATTCTAACCGCAAACAAAACCCTGGGGAAACTACTTCTAAAATAGCAAATCCACTAAGACGTGTATGACAAAACTCTAAATGATACTTGACTTATTCTATTTAATGCATAAGCATAGATCCAGCACCAGTGTGAAAAAATATTGCAAAGTCACCTTTGCTGGTGTAGGCTTTTCTAGTTAGTACTTTTACCTATAGCCTATATGAGATATGGGTTTTAATTTCAAGCATTTTAATATTTTAACACCCCCCTTGTAAACATTGACTGTGAGTCCATGATGGGCTGATGAGACATGGTTGGTTGCTGTCATAAGAGACTTTTTCATCTCATCTTAAGAGATGACACTTGTCAAAGGTGTCAAAAACAGAACAAGAGGATGTTGGACAACCGTGAAATTGTGTATGAATGAGTAGACCGTGTAATTATACTACGTCACATCAATTACAGGAATAAAACGTTTGGGCTATTCTATCTCACATCACACGTACACATTAAGAGTTACAAAAGTATTTGAGGCTAATCAATCGCTTTTGTTTTCTTGAATCATCTTTGCAACTGATTTATTATTTCCTTTTCGGATAAGACAACAACACCACAGATATCATCGTCTTCACAGCTACAAAGTACTTTCAGAGCGGCCCAAACCACACCACAGCGATAAAAATGTGCTAATGTGTATGCAGAAAAAAATGAACTAGCCCCCACCAACCTAACCTGGAGATAAATCCAAAATCCTTATCGAATTGCGATGTCCGTCTTATGTCTTTAAGATGAAGAATTATGCGTGTTTGGTAATGAGATGGATACCCATGTATGGAAAGTGAGGAGATTGGAGCTTGTATCTCTATCTTCTCCCAGGGTATCTTTTTTATCTCTCCATCTGATCTTAAAAATATGAATCCCGTCATCTTTAATGAATTTTCATTCCATTCGATTTTCTATATATTATGCATGTGCTGTTTAAAGGTGTAGGTATTTAAGATGGATAGGTAAGATTCTTGATATTTATAAGAACATAAGAACAACATTTCAAATACATTTATAGGAGTTCGGATGACAGCTACTAGTGCTAAATAGAATGTTATGTTATGGCCTGGACGTGTGAAAAATGAGGATGGAAGACAGATTTATTGAATGAGGATAGCGGGTTGGAGATTAAGATTTATGTTTCTTTGTTTTGCAAAGTTTTGCATTTGTGCGCAGTATTGTAAAACCATTTTGGAGCTAATTATCAGAAATAATTACCTACCTTTTTTATTATAACTATTTATTACATACAATCGAGATGATTCCATTTTTAATTAGTTTAGGTATGGGGGCGGTATGCAATGAATTAAAATATCATTTAGGAATTTCAATAAATTGTGACTTAAGCTCAGATAGTTTTTTTTGTGTTTATGACTTCGACTTTCACCCCATGAGCAAAATTCAGGGTTAGAACAACTACAAGTCAATTTTAAAAACCTTTATTGTTGTACCGCCAACGGCCAATCGTTTAACCTTCGACCGACTTAGCTCAACTAAAAAAATTCGACTTTCAAGGTCACAATTTCAATCATGGCTTACAATGCGAGTACTTTTGGAGATAAACCCAAAATGAGGTGCCATTAGTCTTAAAAAATCAAGTAAATAATACAAATCATCATGAAATTAATTTTGTTCTTGAATGGC
>JAQFYM010004843.1:0-14464 GCA_034694785.1 Agrenia bidenticulata
TTTAACGCTAGAAACAAATTTGCGAAGTAAAATGCAAAATACACGTTGATAAAACATGATGCTATCCTGCTTAATATACTTCTTATAATGCTTCCTATGATTAATAAATATCAAAACATATAGATCTGCATTAAAAAAATAAACACTAAAATAAAGGCCTTGATCAAAGCACATATTTTTTAAAAAAATAATTAATTAAAAGAAGGGGCCCCCTTAAAAAGAAACCTTCCCGGGCCTTAAAATTTGTTATTTCGCCCTGGATGGCACAGCAATATTTGTTTCTATCTATGCCCATAAATATGATTTTATATTAAAGGCAAGTATTTATGTAAAATTTTTACTAGCATTTTGGTCAATAGTAAGTATTCGGTTGTCATTTATATAATTGAACTTTTATAAGATCAATTTGATTTAAATAATTACTTCGATATATTAACTCAATAATTAGAATCCAGTGTTTTTACTGGTCAAATAAAACAACAACATTTTTTGGTTTTTATTGTAAAAGTATAATGTTTTACGGCAAAATATGCATGTTTTGTAATGTATATTGTATTTCTAAAAGCAAATTTCATATAAGGGGCAATATTATAAATTATGAAAAAAATTTTTGTAATAAAATGTAAAAATAAACTCTACTAAGGTATCAGTATACTTTTGGTTTGTAAAAAAAAATTACAACGTCGTGGAAGAATTTTTTGTTAGTTTAGTGCTAAACTGCATATTTACTTCTACATAGTTTTACAGGAAAAAAGCATATAGGTACACGGCTCTGCTTATTAAAGCAAAAAAAAGTGGTTTTTATTGCTTTTTTATCATCAAAAAAACAACACCCATCGATATATAAAATGAAAATTAATATCTTTTTTATATTTTTTCGACGGTAGCGGTTACCTGCTGCTACTTTTTGCGTTGTATTTTAGCGAATAATCACATTATAAGTTTTTTTACCATTCAATAAACTTTATGATGTGTTAACTAAAAGCAATCAGATTCGTCGACAATAAATGCAAAATAAATTGACGTTTTTAAATTCAGTATATTTATATTATATTTTATAAGTGTCTATAAACATCCATAAGAAAATAGATTTTTTTTTCTTTTTCTACCGGAATTTATATCTTGTAAGTTTAAAGTTGCTGGTTTATCAATGCTTTATTTTTTCAATAACATAGTACACATTTAGTTAGTGTCATTTATAATTTGTATGAAAAATAAAAAAATATATGCGGGTTATTACGGAAAAGGCATAGGAAAAAGCAAAAGATTATTTATTATATATACAGCATTTTTTATGCAAATAAGAAAATTATATAGTTTATGCAGTACTCGTATAAGATACTATGTAATACAGACGTAAAAAAATGCACCTAATAGCAAATTACAAAAAAAAAATATTTTTTTGTATTATTGTTATTATTTTCAAAGTTTGCCTTATTTGTAAAAAAAACTATTGGTAGAGTAAAATTAGCGTTTTCTTATATTAATAGTATCTAGATAAATTTCGTTTTTTATATTTTAACATGAAAAAGCCATATGATCGGACTTGTAATTAAAAATTTGTCTATTCTTGAGATTTGCATATGTCTGATATTTACTTCTTATCAACTAATATTATTACCCCATATTAACTAATACCAGTAAAAAGATAATACAGTGCCGAAATGCACAGTATTACAATGTAACAGGTTTTACATTGCTAAATATATGTGATAATCATTTCATTTTAACAGAGATAATACTTTTATTTGTTAATATTATTAAAACATTAACTTGAAAAAATAATAAGATTTAACAAGGATTTTGGGCTTTAACTGTATAGGTCACAGTTAATATTAATATTGTGTGTCTTTGTTGCAGTCTAAAACTGATAAAGTGTATTTATATCATATACTTTATGACTTTAATTAAAAACTACTTTGAAAAGTAGGTGCATATGTATAGACCAGGAATGCCAAAATTTTCTCGGCAAAACACCAGATTATTTTTTTTTTTTTCAAACCAGATAGAAACCAGTTTTTTACAATCTGGTAAGGAGCACAAGTTCTTGTTTTTAGAAAAATTGAACTTATCAAATTTAAAAAAAAAGTTTTTAGAGAAAGTTTTTTTACGCGCATAAACAGTAACTTTGATGTATATTTTATTTTTTGTAAGATTTAGTTTTACCATTTAATAAAAGCCTTTAAAAAAATATTGTAAACTTTTTTTTATTAGATTGAACAGTTTCATGGTTTTATATATTTTTTATATTTCTTGGAACAAAAAAAAATGGTAAATTATTGAACAATACAATATTTTAGTACGTAGTGTGACACAAAATCATCTATTATTGTTGTATCTACATTTTATTGTTTTTGATAAAGATGAAACAATTTAAAATTTTACTTTTTTTCACGGCCTTAATTGCTTATATTTTTTTGTAAATTCTCGTTTAATTGCTTTAAAAAAATGACTTGTAGTTAAATAATTTTACATACGTAATTATTTGCTGTTTTCATACAATTCACTTTCCAACACATACATAAGTTTTATTAATAACTAGTTTAAAAGTATATAAATATTTTTAGCATTTCTTAAATGAATATATTGGATAATTGGAATTATTGTTAATATTTTTTTAGATTTTTTTCTGAATTTTTTTATAAAAACACCTGAAAAATATAGAATCATCATATGATGAGAACCTGACGTTTTTACTTTTTTAATAACCTGGAGAAATATACGATCTGGTGACAAATCTTCAGATCTGGCATTCCTGGTATAGACCCTTTATTGCCTTAAAATACCTTATCAAAATATAATTTACAACGAAAACAAAAAAACACTTCCAAATACAAGATTTTAAATAACATTTATAACACCATTATTTAATTCCATGAATTTGTTTTGTCTTTTGGCGCAAATAAGTGCCAATCGTAATATTTACACGTGGATTTCCAAGTTGTTTTTAGCACATTTTTTAGAACAAATTCGTTTATTCAATCTAACATATTTCAAATCGTAATTCAATTTATTTTTTAGTTTTAATTAAATAAAAATATTAACGAGATTTTTAAAAATGTTATTATTTTTTTTTCTCGCTTCCAAAGCCCGGTACGGCTTTGAACGGTTCGGTTGCCATGTAATTCTTAAAAATGTCTATAGGGGCCTATGCCTAGATGATAATCATCATATTGGTTATTTTTCTTGATTTTTTAAAAAAGTCTAATTACTAAGATACGTATAATTGAAAAAAAAAGTATGGAAATTATTTATTACGTTTTTGATATTTCAAAAACCAAAAAACAGATATATACAAATTTTTTATGATTTGACATATCAAAAATGGGAACACGCCAATTATCGTAAATAACATGTATCTACAAGTATAAAAAACATCTTTAAATACTCAATAAAAAAATATATAAAAATAATAGCTTCTAATATAGATATTTTTACTATTTTTATATAATATTATCTGTTAGAATCTTTAGTATTGTTTGAGTGTATTGAATTATAATAAAAGTATATTTATGTTGTAAGCAGGACTAAAAAAATGCATATATGCCGAACATCGCAAAACAAAAAACTATTATTCGGCTACACAAAAAAATTATAAAAGAAACCGCATAGGCTTCGAGTTTCGCAATGGCAACTTACTCGTATTCCAAATATACTAAATTTGAAAATATTGGGTCCTTGGGTCACGTGTTTTTTTGTGGTTTAACCCTACCGGGTAAAATTCTAAGAAAAAAAAGTTCTACTAAAAAACAAAAAGCAATTTTTATAACAAAACTGACGTAAGCAAATCCCTAAACCGTTATGTTACGATTTTTAAAAAACCTTGGTGTAAATTAATCAAGTGAATTCGTTTTATTAATCTGTAAAGAAGTCGAGTAACCCAATAAACAAAAAATCTCTTTAAATAAGAGGGTATATATTAGTAAGGTATTTTTAAAAATTTATTTTACATTATAATAGTTAATAAACTATCATCACTCTTTGTTAGATCTTTTTATACGGTATAAATTAATTTCGGGCTTAATATATGTTTTTCAAATAGTAAATAGAAATAAAAAGTAATATAAAATAAAAACACGTGACAAAAATTAAATACTTTACGAAAAAATAAAAATTTAATTTTGTAAATTGTAGTTTTTAATTAAATATAAATTTATTTTGCGTTAGTGAATATAAAAAAAGCAGTTTGTATGTCTAATCATTTAGATTGCAGTATTTACGGATATATATGCATTACATTTTGATTTATTTGCCAAAGTAAATCTTGCTAAGAAATGATGCAACCATCAAATCCACATTAAATACCGTAATGTAAGTTATATCAACATTTTTGTTCCCCCGAAAATAATTAAACAAAGAAATTAAACAAGCATATATTGTAAGTTCATTACATACAACATAAAAAACTTAATTGAATACACAATACAGTGTTGAGTGAGCTTGAAAATGCTTTTTTTTTATTTAGTTTGAATATTTTTACAATAATAAAGACACGTTTTTCTCTAGATGAACCAATCATTGTAAATACGTCACCACAGTTGATTTACCAGAAGTGGAAACTAGCCAATATTTTTTGACCAATAAAAATGCTTGTAAATATTAGAGAAAAGTTTCAAACCCAACCGGAAGTGTACATTACTATAATATGCATTTAACTTGCAAAAATAATAATTTAACCCGCTGTCAATACCTCTATTTACGTCACACATTAACTGGGCTCCATGGCATACATTTTTATATGATTACCCTATAAGTTTTGGTTATGTTTGAAGGCTATATACTACTTTGGTTTTTTCAATTTTACAAAATTTTATAAAATTATCTGTAAATATAAGACTTAAAAGATAAACATGTTCTTGCAAAAAAACAGTAAATACGAAATAAAAGACAATAAAAAAGACTTGTATATATTGGCAATTTATATTCTTGTTTTTTGTCGTTCTTTGCAATGGTTTACCCCGACAACTAAAAAATTACATGTTTTTTTTTTTTGTTTTTAAGCAAACAAAGATAGGATATGTCGCGTGTATTTATACGTAACTTTTGATCGGATATTTAGTTGCTTTCATGTTTTTCCTTATATACATTTTATATATTCAATATATAGCTGTAATTTATAACAAAAAAAATCTTTTTAGAGTTAAGAAACCCCCTGTTTAGAGTCAATAAAAATTTGTTTTTGTGATCCGGCACAAAAGCAATAATAAAAGCCAAATTATTGGTTATTACAAGATTAAACGTAGTAAACTTTCATTCTTACATGCAAAAGAAGACACGGGTGTTTAATATTGTATAAAGACTACATCATTACATATTAAATACAGTTTAGACGTCTAAATTATTATATTTACCCGTTTTTGTGCAAAAAAAAGCTAGTCGCAAATATACCGGAGCTTCGCCTTACATATGAAAAAGTTGTAGATCACAATTATTTTTATACAAGCTTACACAATTTATTTTTTGTTGTTTTTAGAAATGAGTAAAATTATTTATCTACTTATAAAAAAAAATAAAAATTTTGTGATATTTTTATTGTAAGCCGGAAAATTAACAAGGCTTAGTTTGATGGAACAAACCTGTTTTTTTTTTTTTGGTTATCATTAGAGCCCGTAAAAAAATCAGCACCCGTATTTTTATATAAACTGCCGAATTTCTACTTTTTTTGTATACATTTTTTACCATTATGACAAGTAAAAGAACTAACATTTTTTATTTTTAGTAATTAAAACGATCAATGAACCGCTATCCAATTTATCATCTATAGAAGTTACTAATACTTTACTAATTTTTTGTAAAGGATAAGCTGTAAAACATCTTATAAAATGATTAATTTTGCAAAATTGACTTCGAATCGCAGTAATTAACATGCGTATGGGATTTAACGTTACAAACACAACTGTTTAAACACGATTTATAGCCTACAAAGGGCATTAAAACAAAAAAAAAAATCTTCATGCTCTATTTCTACTTTGGAAGCTTATTTAAAACTCGTTTATAGAAATTTATAAGCATTTCTTGTATAAAAAACGTTTTTAGTAACTTAAATGCACTTTACATTCTCGTAAAGCGTCTATTTTATATTAATAGAGTATAAAAATGTTTTTTTTACATGAAGAATCATAAAAGTTTAGTTTTTTTATTTACCTAAAAAGATTTTTTTACATGTTGTAGCCAAAAAAACTTATTTTGTGGTTTATAAAGAAATATAATAGCTAAAAAATATTTTTTAATACCCTAAAAATCGTTTTTTCTGGCTAAAAGTATATACTTACATTTACTGCCCATTTTAGAGCCTAAAAATCTGCCGAATTTTTGTTTTTAACATGCCTAAAACTTGTATTTTTTCCAGGCTCTAGTTATCATGCTTAAAGAAAAACTTATATATATACTTAAAAACAATTACATTGTAAGAATGGCGTAGTTTTAATGCAAATCCAGGTCTTTTATATATTTAGAAAAAAGAAATAGGGCCTTTATGCATAACGGAAAAAACTATAAGTTTAATTTTTATAAAACCCCGGGTAGATATTTTTGGCCCGAGGATGTCTTTTTAAATATAAATTAAGACCATTGGAGGTAGTTACTTCCACCGCACACATTTTTGGTTACTAATTATTTCTTGACTTAAAAATTAAAATTAAATAAAGAAAACTTAATATCGAAAAAGGTAGGCATATTCAGTTTTTACTATACTACAGTTTTTGTTTTTTTGTAAAGCATAGCTTCGTAAAATATTCCTCATCTCAATGTTTTTGTATGCATATTATCTACATGCGCAGTGCGTATTTTAATAATATATAAATTATAAAGCATCATTATTAGAAAATTAACCCAGTATAATCAGTCTGGTTTTACACTTTAATTCGCATATAATAGGCTTTTTATGTATATTTTTGTGTTCAATTACAAACTTATCAAGTTAATTACGTAGTTTACATTAATTTTATAATTTTGTAGTCAACTTGATAAACCTAAAACATTTTGTCAGAGTTTTCTATACGAACAAAAAAAAGTTAAGCAAGTATTATTATTGCGGATTAGAAGCATTTATTTGGTATTTTGAAATTTATCATGCATATTCATAACAGGATATTGTAAAGGAAGCATATACATTGAATATTATGATAATAGTGTGGTAAATATCCAAAGTAAATACGATCATTTATAAAATACAGTTTTTTTGTACCTTTACCTTTTGTTCGTTTTTTTTAATTTGGTAAACATATTCGAACATATTTATTCTACCTATGTCAAACTAAACTAGTAAAATTAAAAACGCCTGGAATAATTTTTATATTGATTAAATCATTACTAAATTTATTCGTAAAAACAATAAATTGACCTATAACATTACGTTGTAAAATTTTAAAATTTTAAAAATACCACACAGCAAAAAAAAAAATATATTGTGTTAAGCATGTTTAATAGACGAAAAATAATATAATTTGGACCCGTTAAAATCAAAAACATGCTGAAAAACGTAGTGTAAATATAAAAGACTAATTTTTTTTACAAGTTAGAATTTTTATACGTAAACAGAATACAAACGACGGCACATAAAATGGAATGTTAAAAAATTCTTTTATTTAATATTTAAAGTCCACTTAAAGGGTGTAAATCTCCTGGAACAAAAATTCATGCGTAAAATTATTATTATGTTAAGTTAGAATGTTTATGCTGAATATTGTGCTTTTTTGGAAGTTTATATGACTATGATGAGCTTCTTAGTTGTATTTTTATGTAATAAAAAAAAACTTTTTAGGGGAAGGTTCTTTGAAAAGGCGCTAAATTTACACAATAATTTGTTTTTTAAAAGCAAACCCTCCCACAAACAATGTAACATAATAAATTTGAAATAATTCTTTAAAAATAGCAAATATTCGCCACGTAATATTTTATGTCATTTTTCGACGAAAAACAAAAGTTTTTAATATATTGTAAATATTAAATAGTTTATGCCCAAATATTCGTTTTTGTTTTGTTATTTACTAGCGCTTTCGAATGAGTTGTTTGTTTATACAAGCTTATGGAATATAAATCGTATTTCGCAAATTTTATTGTATACAGGCAAAACAAAGAGAAGAATTCGTGCATAAATGCTACCACTTTTATCGAAAACCTTAAGGTTTTTTATATACCAAAACCCCACAGGGTAACCAGAAAAAAAACCGGAGTCTAAAAAGTACTTTGTTAGTAAATTCTGCTGATAAACAGGATTGGCTGACTTACCAATCAGTAAACAAAGGTTATGCTTATAGATTTCAGGGATACCGAAACCGTAATTGTAAAATGGGGAGAAAAAAATAAAGGAGTTCCCCCATAATACAATTAATTGCCATTATTATACAATAAAATATTTTTTTTGTGATGATGCTATTTTTAATTTGCACAAATAAAAAATGACCTAATGGGCAATTTTTTGTTATATAAAATATTGTTAGCATTTTTTTGATGTCATTATAATGCGATTGTAGCCTCGTATAGAATTTTTTTTATACTTAACACTCTTAAACATATATTTTATGTCCCCAGTATTCGTCTTAAGTCAGTATATCTTTTATCTGTTATATATATTGCCTATTAGTTCTTGTGGCATGGTTTTCATATGTGCTTTATACCTCATTATAAAAAAAAACATGGAACGCGTGACACTCGTAATTTTTATATGGTTAAAAACAGCTTAAAATATGGTAAAAATATTTCCCCCATAATGGCAATTAAATTATGGGCATTATGGAAAAATTCCATTATTTTTTTGTTATCCCTGATAGATACACCGAAATAACATAGTTTTCTTGCAAAAAATTAGGTTTTTTTTCGGGCATAGGCATATTTTTTAGCATCTTTTCATTTTATATTTGCTATTTGCTATTTGTGAATTTTTTGTTTTTAATTGAATTTAATATCATTTGTGTTTTTTCTTTAATTTTAAGAAATAAGACCACGTTCTTCTTTTTTATCATGTTTATTGCACTAAAATAATTATACAAAGCTCGGACGGAAACCCGTGACCTATGATCCGTAACACGAAACCTGTAACCCGTGAAATGGCCAAAGGTCGTATGGGTCGTGTCCTAAAAGATTTGTATTTGAATGTTTTTCTTTCGCATTTATCCCTTTCAAATACAGGAATCCAATCATGCAGTGCATAAATACAAACCCATTAGGAAGAAATATCATGTTATAGCTATGGCATTTGTAAATACATAAAGAGCAATACCCATTTTAATAATACTAAAAAACCATATTTAACTGTAATATAAAAACTATAAAAGCCCTCGCATAAAGATAATTTTTTGTCTTTTTTAGCTCATAAGAGATAAATGATAATTTAATGGAAGAAAGCAGGGTAAGAAGTGTAAAATTTAGACACAAAATCCCTCATAGGTAGAAAGACTGACTATATTTTTAAGAAAGAAAATATAAATAGGGCTAGGGCTAGGAAAAACATCAGAAAAATATTTTGAAATGTTTCAAATTTTTTGAAACCATTAAAAAAGATGAGTTTTCAGCAATTTAGGTTCAAATCCCACCACTGCCAAAATTTTTATTTTTTAATGGTATTGTATAATCATGCATTATAACGTCGAAAAAACAATTCTGACGGTTATTTCCTATGCTGAATTTATTGAGGACTATAAATTATGATTACAGCGGTCAAAGAAAAACGTGTATGCGATCATGTTTATAAAAACAAAGTTTAATTCGAGAGATGGTCTCGAAAATATTTAACAACATTTATTGAAAAAAATAGAAATCAATATCTTAAAAATATATATTTATTTACAAGCTCAACCTCTTATTAAAAAAATTACGGTATGAAAATTGTACAAAATTCAATATATTACTTACTAATTTTTTTTTTTTTGCTAATACTCTTTCAGTATTAGACTCTGGCAATTGGAAAAAAATGTAAAATGTAGTATATATTTTTTCTTTATAATTTTTTGATCTATCGGTGTCAACATACTCTAATTATATGATATACCATGGAACAAAACAGTATATTTTGTAGAAAATTAAAATTTTAGATTATGTATGTAACAAAAATATGCAAAAACCGTAATTTGCACATGAAACAAGCTATGCCACTAGGCAAATTGATTTTTTTTGTAGCAACGGTACAATTTTCGACTTAGAAAATTTTATAACGACGATAACCATAGTAAATAATGCCTCTTTCTACAAAAAGCAATTAATTATAATTATAAATATATAAGATACAAGTCTTTTGTTTTCAATGGATTTTTTTTATTTATGGCTATTTTTTTGATACATATATGTTGATTAATTTCCAATTAAAACTTGTTAAAGAATGCATTATAAAAAAAATTATTCAATAAGGCGTCTCATAGAAGAAAGATGTTTGTGAAAATGAAATTATATTTTATTTATAGACATTTTTTTTCCGATGTTTTTCCGATGTTTTCCGATCTATTTTACCCTTCTTTTCCGATGGAAATTCCGAGCCCTATGTATAAAGCTAGTAGACAAATATAAAAAAATTAAAAAGGGAAATTCAGTGAAGTACTATATGAATCTTGTACGTATGCATAATTATTTGACCCTATGTCTCTCTCGTCAGCTAAATTTGAAACCAAAAAAAAAACAATAGCTAAAAATATGTATTAGATTTTATCTAAAAGTAATTTTTACGTGTCTTTAGCTACAAAGGCTCATTAATACATAAATACAAAAATCATTCAACCACAAAACTTTTTTTCAGTCGACATATGCCAGTTATTTTTTACACCGATTTTTTGATTGTACTATGTAGTAAAAAACCCATTTTAAAGCATTTTAAATATACCACACATATTTTGAAATGGTTTACGCAACTAATTTTTTTTAATATCAGATGGATGTAAAAACAAGCAATACACGAGTTGTAGAAAAAAAATGTTTTTTATCGTATTATGTTTTTATAATATTTTGCAAAAAGTAAATTTTTGTTCATAAAAAAAGTCATAATTATATAACAAAGGTTTCCATAAATTTCGAATGGGTCTCCAAAAGTGACAAAAGCTATTGGCAATTTTTATTGTTCCTATTAAAAAAATTAAGAAATTAATTATAGTCTTCATGCAATTTTTTATGTAGGTAATATAATAGATAAACAAATCTCGCCATATTTAAGTTTTCATGGCAAAACCTTTTTATGCTAAAATTATGCATTGTTGGAGTATTTGCCTTTATATAGATATATGTTTCTATTATATGTTGCTTATATAATAACTAACCTTTTTTATAGGTAAAAGTCTATAATTGAGTCGTTTAAAGCATTTTATCAGACTCCAAAGGAATATTTTTTTTTTGAGAAAATATTAAATTTTAAGGTATAATCGTTGTTTTCACAGGTCAATACCATTAAGATATTCTTTGCGACACATATATATATAAATACTTAACAATATTTTTAAATATTATTTTTGAGTTTTTTCTTGTAATACCTTAATTTTTTTATTACTTAAATCACTCATATAAAACATAAGACTTATACCAAAAAGGTGTTGATACATACAGAAGGTTAATATAAAGTATGCCTGTTTATTCATTACTTTACAAAAATATGCACGGGAGGTGTCGTGCTTAATAAGTACGCACTATCAGCTCTTTTTGTTGATTGGCGCTGATTTTATAAAAAGAAAGACTAGTTATCAATTTGATTAAATATTTTATACAACAGAAACATGTTGTATTCCGTAATACATACATACGCTAGTTTCATAATTGTATTTTTTTGTTGTTTTTTTTATGATGCATAAAAATTAACGCTCTTTTAAAAACTAATCTATTAAATCTACGCGCTATAATAATACTTTTAAATAACTAACGTTAATAAAAAAAAATTATCCATACATCTAAAGAAATAGTGTTTCTTAAATACTAATCAGTAGTTAGAAACATGCATGTAAGAAATTATAAAAATCGTACATATAACAGCAACATTATAATTTAACTTTGCTTTCATTACCTTTTTTTATAAATATACGATTCAATTTAGTTAAAATAAATTTTTTATAGGTAATAATGCCCCTTTTCAAATCTCTAAAGGCATGTATTTTGTAAATTGCAACTAAGCATAAAAGACAATTAAACCCGCATACAAATCTTTTTTTTTGTTGTTTTTAGGCATAAAATACACGTCAAGGTCGATTTTGTTATAATATAAACAATATTTTTGTGTAAATACATTTATTTTATACCACAGACCCCTTTTGCTATTGTAAAATACAAATTTTGTACTGTTTTGCATGTGGTCGACGATTAAATGTGTTTTTCAAGTTTTTTACTTTTATTTTGTTCTAAACGTATAAACTTACGTCCAGAAATAGTATTTTTAATTTTTTTGTATCGTGATGTTTACAAAATAGATTTTAGCTAAAAAAAAATCTTTTTTTTAACATTTTGTATACTTCCTATTTATAGTTATATTCAGTATAGTCAAATCGTGTAATTCAACCTTATCATTTTAAAAAGATGCAACAAAAAATATAATTTTTCCATAAATATATGTATTTTGTATAATTTTTATTTGCTTTATTTGTATTTTCACTATGCTTATATCAATGTATTGCTTTACCATCATTATGACCACATATTAGAATTTCTTTTTAGAAATATAGGTTTTCTTTGATGGTAATTAATGTATTAGAATGTTTTACGTCGCAAAAATAATTAAATCTACAATTTACGTTAATATTAGACGTAAACCAGTGTAAAAATAAGCAAAGTCGATTTTAAAAAACATGTTCGATAATATTAAAATTGAAAATAACAAAATAACACGTAAAATAAACAAAAAAACTAATCCTTTAACATATAAAAAAATAATTAATGCAAATTAAAAAATTTACAACGAATTTATTATAAAAGCAGCACTAGTTTATGAATAACTGCAAGATTACAAAATAGGGTAATTGATTTAATGGTTACGTCTGCGTGTTTTCGCCTACATCAATCAGCGTAAAAATTTTTTGAGCTATAGAGTATTTTTTTCTTTTGATAAATACAACGCAGTTTTGTGTTTTAGATGCTACATTCTAAAGTTTTATATGACATTTTTAACATCTCAGCGCTGTGTATGTAAGTTTTTGAAAAACAGCATCTTATAACAATCTTCTCTTTTCGTTGTATTTAAGTCGTATGCACGCATTATTTTGAAGATTTAAAAAGCCCAAATTTGCAAATTTGTTGTTGTTATTTCAATAAAAAAAGCATAATCATAACCAGAGATATATATAAAAAGCAGATTTTTAGTTCTAAAAAAAGACATAACCAGCTATATAAAATTAAATTAAACCGTGTTTTTTTGAATACATAAATACAAAATTTTTGCGTTAAACTGAAACTCATAAAGTTTCGGACCAAAAGATGGGTAAAGAGAGAGGAGGCAAGGTGTAATAAACCATCCGCAAATATTACACGTTTTATGGTATGGGGTAGAGTGTTTTATGTGCGAATATAATATTTTTTATAAATAAAAAATTCATGTTGTAAATTTTATCAGAAATAATTTAAAAACCGTAAAACATCTTAAAATACGGTTTTTAACGCAGAATTATGTAGCACAAAATAAACATTGCCTGACTTAAAATTCCTAGGAAACGCCACTGACATCTGGTCCATTTTTGTGGCCAATCGGTGTCCAAAAATATATAAATTTGACCATGAATACAGGAATAAAGATATCCTGATGCAGTGGCGTAACCAGGGGGCAAATAGCGCAAAACTCTCCCCTAGAAAAACTCACGCCTGATTTAAGGAGGGTCTTTTTTTTGGGCGTATAAAACCCCCGAAAATCATACTTTTTGCAAATTTGTATTTTTTAAATTTTCTTAGAATTTTTATATAAAAAATAAAAATATATTTTTTTGTTGTTTTAGCATATTTTTTGTTTTTTTTTGCCCTTTAAAAAAACAATCCTGGTTACGCCCCTGTCCTGACGCCATCGGGTTTTGATGAAAAGTGTGTGCAAATTAATGTTTTTTTTTGAAACAGTACCATGTTTCTTACGTTGTTATATTAAGGGCCACGCAGAAAAGTAAAATCTAACCAAATGAAACCTAAATTTTCTACTTTATAATGAACATAAGTACTTTAAGTACTTTTTAGCTGTTAAAAAGGTATTAATACGGTGTCTTCTATTATTTTAATTTTCACTGGCGTAATGGTTAATTAAATCGTGATTTAATATCTCTCTAGTAGACATCTACCACTTCTTTCTACTTTTCTGTTGGCTCTAGTTTTCTTACTAACGAGCATGGGCGGGATTATTGACGGGCACTGGGGGGGCATAGGCACCGGGACCTTCGGGAGGTGGGGCCCGAAATAAAAATTGGATTTTGTTGTAAAAACAAAAAAATATAGAGATGGTGTATATAAGAGTGTCCAAATTCTCGCAAAAATTTTAATCCCGGGATTTGGGATTTTAAAAAATATAATCCCGGGATCCGGTACTATA
>JAQFYM010004844.1:0-14464 GCA_034694785.1 Agrenia bidenticulata
CCCCCCCCCCCCCCCCACCACCCCTCTTCGGTAAATTTTTTACGGTTAAGTGTAAATAGGGGGACGGCTTTTTTATGTGCTGATTTTTTTTTGATTTTATAAATCCAAATAAAAAATTTCTAATACCAGTTTTTCAAAAAAAAAGAATAGTCCACAACATCCATAAAAAATGTTTCATAGCATTTTTTTTTTGTAATAACACTTACTATATCCCAGTACAAATATTCTTAAACACGCCACTGATCACAACTATCGTAAGCAAAAAAAAAAAAAAAGCCTCAATAAACATGCCGTTTTTGCAAATTAATGTTTGGAGTTCACAAAGAATAGCGTTTAAGAGCAAGGTACGAAGAGACGCAGATTGTTTTGTATATGTTTTTTGTTTATTGATTAATTATAACGTCTTTATATTGTGTTAATGATTTATAAAAGCACATCATTTTTCTTATCAATGATAAAAAAGAAATAATTAATTATGTTTTTAGCAACAAAAAAACCTACAGTATAAAAGGCCCTGATTTATATCCCCGTTTCATCGACATAGCACAAGCAGGGATGGGCAGATTTTCATTTTAAAAAAAATGGAGAATATTCTCGGTAACGGTAATTTGTGAGAACAATATTTTGCAGATATTTTTTGTTACAATGAATTCTAGATGGCATAAAATCTCAAAAGATTATACAAAAAAAACATATAATCGGGAATTTGGCATATAAGCGGATAAATTGCTATTTTTATACAAAAATTCTTCATCATAGCTTTTTTATTAAAAAATTTTCAGTTTTCGTATTCGTATTAAAAAACATGTCAAACTATGATTCTTTATAAGTAGGGCAAAAAGGCAATTGGTCCCCTGATAATTAAAGTCCAAATATGCTGATAAAATCTAAAGAAATAGAAAACAAAACCTTTTTTTAAAATATAATTTGACGTAAAAATGCCTTTTTAGTGAATTTGTATTCAACATGGGTTTTTAATCTTAAATTATGTTTTGGTTTTTTTTTAAGGTATTTAAAAAGATAGAAGATCTTATAGTTGAATAAAAAAACACATAAATGCAAATGTTGTATTTCTGAATGGTTCGCATTTATTAAATTATGTTTGCAGCAAATGGGGGTATTTAATAAACTGTTTTACGTATTAAAATGTAAACTATAAATGGTGTATTGATAAACAAAGTGCATACTTCCACTTTGCCAAACAAAAAAATCGTTTCTAAAAAATGTAAGATTTTTATTAATAAAGCCCTTGATTTTGGAATGTCGTGTACGGTACATTTTTTTTTTATTTTACAAAAATTTCTGTGTATAAATACATATTTCTTCATTTCTTTATTACAAACGACATAATGTTATCTATAAAACTGTTATTGAAGAACGTGGCCACTGCGTACAAAACACCAGGAAAGCTTTTTTTATAGATCTTTTAGCTTTAAATGAGTTTATAGTGTGCGATGGCTCCAATTCTTTTTACACCTCATTATGTAAAAGAGCACCTATATGTGCTATTTAAAGCGATGTATTTACTGGGTGTAAAAGGGTTGCTATACAAACCGTTTTATTATATGATCTGCAAGTAAAATAGTATCCAAAAAGTTTTTTATCTGTTTATTTATACCTGAAGCCAGTATTTTGTTCTATGTAAGAATAGTAAAGCCTTTTTTTTTCCTATCGTTTACATACTTTAAAATATTTTGTTACCATTTTTTAGATTTTGTATAACATCGGCTTTTTTGTTGATTACTTATAATTACAACGTGCTTGTGTGTTAGGACCAAAGCGTCTGCTTTAATTTGTATCTAGCTGTCAGTTTATCGGTTTATAGTCATTTACGGTAATACATGAAAATACTATAAGTGAAAATAGAAAATTACACACACATTAGTTACTTATTAAGAGTACAGATGTTTATAACCTGCTTTTTTATCTTTAATTTTAAGAAAATTTTTTTTATATAATGCTTATTGATTCGTTGCTATTTTTTGACAACAAAAAAAAAAGATATCAAAAAGAAAATTACCAAAGTTTTATTCCAAAATCAAGGGTTGAGAATTTTCTCGGGTAATTACCAAAAAAATGAGAATATTTTATTAAGAATATTCTCATGCCTATTTCTTTGAGCGCAAGACGCAATAAATACGAATAGCAAAACGACAACTTTTATCAACGCTTTAGACATTCCGTTTAATAACAATTCGGCGACACCTAACAACAAATCGTCCAAATCATACCGCGTGCAATTCAGTTACATGTCACAACACACAGAAACATTTACAGTAGGGTTTTGGATATCCGGGTATGCAGATATCCGGTTTAGAAAAATAAAGTTTAGCACTATTCGGGTGTCTGGATACCTGGATAATGATTCAAATACTTAGAAAGATTATATCATTCTTAAAATGCAAAAAATTTCTACTTAAGGTAGCAAAAAATACTAAACTGCAGTTTCGTATTCGTAAAAAAAATATGCCATGTTATACAATAATTACTGTTCATACATATTTTTTTAGCTTTGCAATATGTATCTTATCTAATATGTTCTGTTTTTGTCAGGCCTATTAAAAAAATACTTGTTTCTAAATACATGGTCATATATTGTAGGGTCGTATTGCATTAATACTATTTTTGTATTTTTTTACCATATTTTTTAAAATCCTATATGCGTAAATACACAATCTATTTTTTTAGCAAAATACAAACTAAATACCATTACAAAACTAAACGGAATTAAAGATAAACAAACTTTAATAACCGACAAAACAAGCAGTAAAAATTATACAGACATATCCAAACTAATTTTATTATAATCTCATTGAATAATCAAATACTTAATACAAAAAAAAATGAAAAATCGACTATTGGTATTTACATAAAACAATGAAAGATACAACAGACTATGTAGTTAAGTTAACTACATCGTTTAGTACGCACACACACGTAGCAGATCTAAGTTTATTTGCAGGGAAGTTTATAATGTTTTTTATGTGGTTAGGGATATGGTTAAGGTTAGGGATAAGGTCAGATTTAGAGATATATATAACAAGTGACAATATTGTTATCGACATAAAATTAACATATTTTTACATATATTAATAAAAAAAGTTGTAGTAATAAACTATATTCTAAATAAATGAAAAGTAGTGTGGATTAAGTCAAAAACAATTAATTTTTTGTAGGTCTGTATTATTCAATA
Organism: Agrenia bidenticulata; assembly: GCA_034694785.1. Classification (NCBI taxonomy): domain Eukaryota; kingdom Metazoa; phylum Arthropoda; class Collembola; order Entomobryomorpha; family Isotomidae; genus Agrenia; species Agrenia bidenticulata. Next base: position 3,194 of record JAQFYM010004844.1, read on the forward strand.
AAAATGCGCTGTTTTTTTTTACTTTTCAGTTTGATAATGAACATAGTTGCAATTTGTACATATAAGTATGCTTAAGTTTTACCGTTCTCCTTATATGACTTAAAGTGAGTTATAAAATTAAAAGTTTACTGTAATAAAATCAAAACAAAACAGTGTAAGTGCAACTATTTTTCAAAAGCAGATACAAAATTACTAGGACGGGGTATTTAAACCTTTTTTTTTGCATCTTTAAAATTTGACTGAAGCGCATAAAAAGACATCCATTTATACATTTTTTACCTTGCAAATAAATTTTTGCTTTAATATGCTGTAAATCATATGATTTTTCCACAATGTCATGTATAATATATTTTGGTAAGAAAAAAATACTTTTTGCATCAGTTTGGACTGTAAGAAAAGCTTTTGAAATGCCAAAACCTAGTTTTTATATATAAGTTACATGTTTAAGTATAATATTTAGTTAGAAAAACAATCTTTTTTATGGCAATACTATTAAGGCCATAATTGTTCGTATAGAACATGGTTTAAAAATAACCTGTCATTAAATCTTATACCATATTCGGGTGTCCCGGTTACTGTTATATATTTACGTTGAAAAACAAGACTTTCAGTCAAAATAACTTTTCATATTAGATAATTAGGTTTACAACAGTAAGATAGTATGTTTCAATTCTTGGTGCAATAGAGGTCGCTTTATTGTTTACGTATATAATCGTATTTTAAAAACCCCTATACTGATGCTTTTACAATACTTAAACGCAATGCGCAGAAAGATCTCAATGGAACGTGGCAAGCGTAACAGTGAATATTTTAAGTAAGGTAGACCCAGGTTACACATATAAAAAAATTTAAAATTAAATGCAATTTTTTTAGGTAATTAAAAAAAACTAAAAAATTCATACCGCTAAGATCTAAATGTATAAAAATGTACAACAGCTTGATAGAATTAGGCCTTTCAGCTTGTGTTTTAGGCAATTATACAAAAAAAAATGCATTGTTTTTTTCTGCATTTATACAATTGTTTTTTGAAAGTCTTATAATCAATCTTTTTTAAATAGAGATATATAAAATAAAAAATATCCGGATATAATTTATGTATTATCCGAATAACGAAAATGACCGAAAAATCACAAATATCTGGCTCTTCATGTGACCGGGTCTTGGTTTAATAGACCTTATTTTACAGGCTCTATAAAAACATATAGGAAGATGGCTACGGCAAAAAAAAATTATTCACGCCTATACAAAGGCTTTACAGAAAAATAATATTTATATCTGTGCAGCATTGTAGTTTTGTCGGAAAAGAAGCTAGCAATACGACACTCATAATCAGGTAACGTCTTCCAAACAGAATTTGAAGCAGCTTTGGAAAAAAAGATATTGTCTCACTGTGAATTGAAAAAAGAGCAATGTTTTATATTGTAAATTACACGAAAACAAGTATCAAAGAGAAACACAGAGACATCTAGCTGGGAAATATTAAAAATGGGCATTGAGGCATTAATTATATAAGCTATCACTAAAAACATGTGGACGATAAATTTTTCCTGTATCGGATTAAGATGAGCAAAAAAAAAATACTCTCAAAAATTTACTTAACCTCATCCGTCTGATTTATTTAATAGATACAAATAATATAGTAGAAAACCCGGCTCTCCATACACCGGAAAATACTACATGAACTTAGATCGAAAACTTGTTGACAAGGTAGAATTCCGCGTGGTATGCCAAGACAATGCAAGTGGACTATACTTCAATGCTAAAACAAACTATTTAACTACATTAAACTAGGAAGTCGACATCAAAACACCATTTACTGACAACAAAATGAAAATAGAAACAAATCCGCATATAGTTATGATAGCGCTGGTATTAAAACAATCAGCAAACTAAAGGATTTACCAGGTCAAACGATTATGTGTAAAATAAGGTGTACTCGAGTCTTACCTTAACTGCAAGAGCAAAACGCTTAAAAGTTTGCTTAAAGGTTATTCAGGACTTCATAATGCAAAACCATTTCTCAAAAGAAATGTGTATGCAGCCAAAGAAATATAAACATCTGATACAATACTTAAGCATAAACAGTCAACTCTAACTATACAGATAGATCAAAGTTTACATATAAACTATCAAACATGCAATGTTTAAATGTATGGCAAGACAGAAGTGGCAACATTGAAAGTGCGAAATATGTTTTATTTGATATCGACAATCTAGCAATGCAGCTTTAACACCAAATCAAACTCAATAAACTAAATGGTATTACTATAGCACCAAAAAAAAGCATAAAATAAACAGAAGGAACAATACAAAACTGCTACATACGTATACAAGAAAACAAATTTTTAATGACCAAAGTGTTTGTATATAACCGGCCTTAGATTGCTACTAATCATAGTTTTTCCAACGGTCAAAGAAAGAACATCCTAGCAGAATACAATATCCATCTTTTGCTGAACACTAATGGATTATAATCGAAAAAAAACCTATCACATACAAATCACTTTATAAATAATATATTAACAGCTATATTAGGCAAATAATTACATTTTTATTTTACTTAGCAGCAAGATTTACTTTTTTACCATAAGCGTCCGTAATAATTAAGATCTGCATTCAGCAAGCAGGTAAACAGGAAATACTAACATCGTAAAATTTTTACTTGTACGGAAACTGCAAAAATAAATTATATGCTGCAAAAAGATATACGACGTATCAAACCTACTTTTTCGGCAAGTAGAAAAAATCCATATCATGTAAATTGAGTCATTTGTAAAGAACTAAATGGGCGGTAATATTCCAGCGCTTGTTGACGCTCCAGTAGTGGCAAAGAGTTAGAAGCGATCAACGTCAGGCTTTAATTGACAAATTCCATTGCTTAAAGGTAAAATTGTACAACAACACTTTTCAAAAACTTAACACAACTTTTAATACGCACAATATACAACAAACACCACTTACGATTTCCTATAGACAAGTGTAAATGAATATAAAAAACAATACAAAAACTCACAGAAAAACAAATTAAGAAAAAACATTCAAGTGCAATACCGCACGTCTAAAAAACCACTCGCACAAGCAAATCAAGTTGTTTCTGTATTTTATAATTCTAGTATAAAATCTTGCTAAAAGCTAAAGCCTATGTATTTATTATCGTGTACTAAACAAAATACTGTGCCGTTAAGTTGTTAATTCCACAAATTGATAATAGTATTTTACCTTTGGCGCATGCGACAGTATACCGTAAGACTGACTGAACACATGATATAAGCAGGTGTACATCAAAACATAATACAATACAAAACTGCTTTCCGTGCAGCAAGTAGTTTTACCGGTATAATTAATGCCCTTTAGTCTTGTAGTTTGCCAGCAACATTTTAACTATTGATGTGTAATATCTTTTTTATTTGTAAACTGTATTTTTATTTTAGTGTATTGAGATGACATAATCATTTTCTCTAAAATATTACCACAGCATTTTGAACAAGGAAAAAAACAGCATAAAGAGGCAACAAGATATAGTCTTACACCTAATATCGAAATATTAGAAGATTATTGCAGTAAACTAAAATACTTACAACCTTAAATTAGCACAGATGAAGTTAAACTTAATAAATCTAAAATACAAGCAATTAGAAACTACTTAAGCAAAACAGATATACAAACGGTCAGTAATATAAAATGGCTAGCTGTATATTTGTATACGTATTTTATGCATTTTGCCGTTTTAGTTAGTTCTCCGACATACCTCGCAAAAAAAGGTGTTCTGTTTATATTAAATACTGAACAAAAACACACAGGTCAATAACAAAACGCAAAAACAAAAAAAATGAGCTAATATAAGTTGCTTAACTTTACAAACAACTCTTTGTAGGTATAGAATCTTCTGCCATCGGCTTAAGGTCTGTTTTTCACAGTATCACAACGGCTAAAAATATAATATCTGTCATGCATCACGAACAACAACTGGCGCAAAATACAATTTTTAAACTTACGATTTAAAGGCCATACACTGCTGTTTGCTCTTAAAACATACCGTACTCTTATTCTGAATACTTATTTAGCTTCGAACTAGAAACCGCGGACTTTCATATATAATGAACAACAAAGATCCGAGCGCTCGAGGAATTCGCTAATATCTTAAATTATCATGGTATTCAGTTCATATCTTACAACTAGAAATTTTTCTTTAACCAAGGTAGCAGATGCGCTTTCAAAGCAAAAACCAATAGTCAATCAATGCAATATTTAAAGTTAGCATAGCAATACGTATGTTCAGTATCAACAAGATACAAAAAATGATAAAACAAAAGCAAAAAGTATACTTCAGCAATATCATGACTTCGGGAACGCCAGTTAAACAATGGTATAAAGGCCCTCATAAAATACTACAAAAAGAGCATTGTGAAAGTAAATGCCATACAGGTAGCAAGAAAAGTGTGCAGACTGCGATTTATTCAATATGCAACCACACAAAAAAGCACACTATTCTATACTAGTTGGTGTTGTATGGATATAATACGTATTGATATAGTAGGACGATGCGAAATCAAACACAAGAAAACATTTATATTATAACTCAGTAGACATCATCTAAATTCACATTTCAAGTAGCTGTCCCAAAGAGAAATGCCATAACTGTCGCAGAACATTTTTAATGATATCAGTCTTTTTCATGTGGTTTGCACACTCTACTCATAAGCGGATTTACATTTTAGAGGGCCCGGGGCACTTTTTTTTTCTGGGGCCCCCCTTTTTAGGTTTAAAATTTTTATTAGTAGTAGGTAGTGATAAAACCTATTTTTTAGTTTTTGATGTAGCTGCGTATTTCATTTTTTGTAAGAGCTTTATTAAATCGTCATAAAAAAATTAGTTAGTTTTTGGTGTATATTCATTATATTTTATATACGTAAAAACTAAAAATTTTTAAAGGTATACATAGAATGCGTATAATAAAAACGCATTGCGCATTTATTTACATTTAGAAACAATTATTTACGAAAAAAATTAATTGTAAATACTACTTATAAAATTTGGTAAATTTATGCATTATGTGTAATATGTGTTTGAAGAAAACATATATCTTGCAACATCTTTTGCTAGATTTTTTTAGTGCCTTATAAAATTTTTACCTGCTCGTAAAAAAGATGATTTTAAACAAGTTGTATTTTATTTCAGCAAACTAACTTTTAATAGATTTTAAAAAAAAATCCAAAACATAACTTTTTTTTCAAAAAAAAAAAGAACACATGCATATCGCTATTTTTTTTTGTTACGTTAGGAACATTAAACTACAAAACAAGCTTTGATCGACTTGCAATAAGCAGTTGTTTTTATAATCTTTTAGGATCGTTTGATAAACTAACGACTATCATAAAAACAATACAATGACCTATGTACGCAATGTTTTTATATTAATTGCTACCTTTTGCAAATCCAAAAAATACAAAATAATGCCTGGTTATTTTTTGTTTTTTAGGTTTCCAACTGTAAAGGTTAAATCATAGACAAAAGTTAAGAGAAGGATTGCTTGAACTTTTTCTGTATTTTAATAGTATTTTGCATGGATCTGATTATAAGAAAATTGCAAATTTTTGTGTTTTGCAACAACGAACAAACATAAATTCATCCATATCTTTTATATTCAGAACTGCAAACAACTAATTTTTATGTTTTTTTGTGATAATATAATTTCGGATGATAAAAAAATAGGCTTTTAGAGTGTAGATATGCGATAAAGCAATCTAAAAAATGTTTTTTAATTATATTTAAAATAAGTGCAATTTTAAAAAGTAAACTTAACGACGTACAAAAAATTGTCGCATTATGAAAAAAGTATATAAGGTTTGAATATTGCACGTAGAATTTATATAAAATTTTTAATAAAATGATAAACAAATTAACTGCTTGTTTATTATAGTATATTTCTTAAGCGTTTTTTTATTACCTTTCCTGAACATAGTTTGTATGTTTTTTTTACACAAAAAAGGCCAAAATAAATATTTTTTGGGGGCCTCCTTCGACCGGGGGCCCTGGTGCCCGTGCCCCCAGTGCCCCCCTTAAATCCGCCCCTGACTCTACTTCCTAATAACGATAAAAAAACTAAAAAACGGTGCATAGATAAATGTGCAAAATTGCTAAATGTACAAAAAATTTACATCATCACACATACTACAATTTTATGGTTTAACTACAAGAACAACAAGAACCCTCGTTGGAATTTTGGCAAAACAAGCATACAAACAACCGCATGATTAAAATGAGTACCTGCCACTAGTGCTGTGGCATTACAACATACAATGCGCACTATCTTTAAGAACTTCACATATTGACTTTTGTATGGCGGGGCCCCAAATCTTCCTAATATTTTTTTATGATACAAAAGAGAAAAACAAATAGAAATAATATGCCAGAATGCATAAAAGCAACAAATAATCATGTTGAATAGTGAAAAAAACAAAAAAAAAACGCGCCCTCAAGAAATATGTAGATTATAAAAAATTAAATCAGGAGATTTCGTACGCATAGAAATATGGTACAAAATGGCAAAATGGATGCAATATGAATCGGTGTATACATGGTAAAACACTTTAGTTTCTGCGGGTCATTTTTGCTGGCCGACTCAAATAATACCTATGACTTCTCTCTTGCAAACGCAACATGAAAAGGATATTTACAGATAAGCTAACCGAAAATTTACTGTGTAGACATATTAAAGCAGTAAATAAAATTCCTGCTATAGTGCTAATTCGGATTCACTAGTAATCAACAACTGCGTTTCCACATGAAAAAAATATTAATACCACAACAAACCATAGAAATTTAAGTGATACAGATAATACACATACAGTTTTAACGCATAAAATATGGCGTAGATGCAAAAAAATAAATCAACCTAAGGTTGCTATAAAACATTAACAAGCAAACTCAAAGCAACAAATAACAATACCAACTAAAGTTGAATATTCAAAAAACACAGCTCATTCCCTTGACGCAAACAAAAACACAACAGCCCTGAAAGTATATTCACTACCAAGAACATACCTTTACATCTAATATAAACCCCGATAGATGTACAGAACAAATAAGTTATCCAAAAAAAGGTACCCATAGTTTTGAAAGTGGCAACGATGATAATGATAGTACCGAAACGACAAATGCGTGTGCAATTTACGTATTAGGTAATTCGAATTTAATGCAGAAAAAAAGAGATATATAAGAACGCCTTTTCAAACGATACGAACACAAAAACTTTTGATGCGAAATACAAGTAAGAGGATATAAATATACAAAAATAAAACAAACTCGGGAAAGATGAAGAATCACAACAAAAACACATATAAATCAAAGTGAGTACATAATTGGCAACCAAATAAAACAGAAAGAAAAGAAATGCTCTGAAACAAAAAATTCAACATCAAATGAACGTAAGAACGACAATCAAAAACGCCAATACAAACACGTGCATCAATAACATACATACGATATAAGCCGTAAATAACAGGTGCAAGCGTTTAAGAGCAATTTCACAGAGGATTGTGCATGAGGACACGCACGTTAATCAGCAGGCGAAAATTGTAGAGTGTAAAAAAAATAGCGAGAAAAAGCACGTATAAAACACGTAGATTGATTTGTTTATGTTCGCGATATATTGATTATTCATAGTTCTAATTTATTTTGTATATAATTTATAAGATGACCTCATATTCCTTATCAATACTAAAACAGCGATTTTATTGCGTTTTTTTGCTGTAAGACTACAGTAGCAATAGTGTGATTGATATACTCTTATCATCGACATTTCACAAGCACGAATAAATACGATCTGCAAGACAACAGCTTCTATCAACGCTTCAGACGCTCTATTAATTACAGGTACAGCGAGTTGACTAGAGGAACCCTATGTATGTTGTATACATATTATTTTTTGCAAGACATATATGGGGATACACAGTTTAATCAAAGAATATGCGATGACTAAATATAGGGTTATTCGTAATTTTTATGTTTTTTGATTAGATAGGTGGTCTTTCTTGTAGTGTATTCGGGCAGGTACAAATGAACACAAATTAATGAGAGTTTTTATAATAAAAAAATATTTTAACTAAAAGTATGCAGTCTGAAGATTTGTTTGTCTATTGCATACATCATAAGAATTGCCTAACAGTAACCATTTGTAACAACAAACTTCGTCCTAACACGTAAAACGTAAAATGGTCTAATCTACGTTTTTTTAGTTTCATGTTGATTCTGCTGTATAATGGGTATAAAAGCTACGTAAAATATATATATTTGTTTGTTCTAACGTGCAAAAATGCTTCCACGTACATACATGTGGATTTTTTGTGGACTTTGATTTTATCCTGCGATTATAGATGCATAAGAATTTAAAAAGGCGAGGTTTCGGAATACAAATACATACCATTCATTAATTAGTACTATATGTAGAATCTGCATACATAGAAGTTGCCTGTACAACATGTTTTAGTTTTCGCATAAAAACAATGTAAAAAAGTATTTTAATATGCTTAAATATAGAAAAAGATCGTTTATGAACCAAAAGGTTTTTTTGAAAGTTGCGCAATTTTACCACAAGTTGACCTCCAGTAGTCACAGGGTTCGTTTGCGGGTCTGTAAACTGCATTGAAAGTAGTTGGCAAGTTCTTTATGACTTAGCATAAAGTAAGGCCTCATGGTATGTAGCAATAGAAAAAGCCATCTATAAACTCATTTGCGGCAAGCGTTCTCTTATGATAGATAACGAAGACAAAAAAATATAAGTTTTCGGAATTTCGTAAAATAAGAATTTTAGTTGTGAATAAAATAATAAGACATAAAGTATTTATCTTTGTAATTTCAACTAGCAAAAACACGCCAGAAAATGTTTTGCATTGCTTAAAATGTGCGTAAAAAACGTATTATAAGCAATCAACAGCGTAATTGTGTTTTTTGCATCGGTTTTACGTTATTTAATACACAAAAATTATAAAAAGTTACATCTTTTGCAAAACCTATAAAAACATAAAGTTTAACTATGGGAATTTAAAGTTTTGATTATTTTGATATATAAAGAATTTCCGATGCAATGTATAAATAATCTTATAAACATTACAGTCTGACGTAAAAAATTATGTAAATTGGATAGACACGAATTAGGAGATACTTATTTTTAATTATAAATTTTTGTTCATCTGTTGAAAATTACGAAATTGCAAAAATACTTATTTAAAATATATTATTTTATTAAAATAAATTTTAGCTTGCAAGTATGCCTCAAAAATGAATATAAGCAGTAAAAAAAACAATAATTGAACTATTATGTTACAATCAAAAGTTTATTCTGCACGACCTTACGTGTCGCACATTTACTCAGTTATTTCATGTAGAACACTATTTCTTTTCTGCAAAATTGCTTTAATCGTAGAAATTTCATGTTAAAATAGAGCAGAACAGGGAAGATGTAATTGCCATAAATTTAAATCTGTCAATACAATAAAACTGGAGGCTTGCTACAAATACTTAGCATAAGCATCTGCCTTAGAGAAAAAAGCGCACCTTGAAGAATATGATAACAACAAAGGAGCTACCTAAAATAAAATTAGTAAATTTGAATTTGTATAAATAAGTTTATATGTGTCTTTTACATTTACTCGAAAAATATGACATTTTTTGTATTTTATGATGTTTTTTTTTAGTTAATTATTCATAGGCTAATTTTTTTACACGTTCTTTGCTTTAGATAAAACCCAAGGCCCCGACGGGTATACAAAAAGTACATGTAACATAGAGTTCTGTTCACGGTAGTACAATTGCCAACTAAAAATTATCAAAATATAAAGTTTTTGGTTCTTATTAGCCATATATTGTATGGCCATTATGGAAGAACCCCTTTTTTCGTCTAGACCCGTTCTAAAACAGATTAAAATTTACTGAACTTGAGTTTATTTTTAGATGCGATAAATGTCATTTTTGTGTGAAGTTTACACAAAAAAATTTCTTAAGACGCGTTCGTTATATATTAATTTGTTCTATTGATCAATAATATATTTTCTTATAATAAAGGCGTATAGTATATTGTTTAATATGCGTGCAAATTGTAGTAATTTTTATAAGTGCAAGGGCGTATTTCTTCCCTCTTATATTATAAATGATATAAATCAATTAAAAGTTAACGATGAAATAAAAATGACATACAAGTAAACATATAATCTTAGAGAATATATAAATATACGTTATTATTATGCAAAAAGTTTGTAAATAGATGTTGCCATAACCATGAATTTTAACTCGAACTCTATGGTGTATCTGTTTAACTTAACAAAAAAGATGATAGTGTTAAAAAAAAATTTAAATGTAAAATAAAAAATTAAAAAATTATTTTTTTTTGTCGTCAATCTTGTTCGTGCTTATGCAAATTTAGTCGGAATCCTACTATTTAACAATTATACATTGTTTTGGGTTTTATACAGTAATTTTGGTTTTTTATTTGTGTATTTTGGTGTTATAGATATATGATATTTGGCAACACTAACCACACACAGAGAATGTTTTTAGCTGAACCAAAAAACAACATTAGTTCGATCAGTTTTTAATTGGATTTCTTGAAATAAGTATTTTGAAAATGAGGATCGTATAAACTAAACCAAATTACACGATCAGGATTGCAATACAAAAACTGCACGGATGTCTTTTCTTTTTTATATTTGATAGTTTAAAAGGAGACTATCGATTGTTTCTTTCATTTTACTATATTTTTTAAAAAAAAAGATAATAAAATAAAAATGATAATGTTGATTTTTGTAATAAAACAAAAAAACCTTATCTTAGTAGATACATGCACAGAAGAAGCAATCCAAGTAAATTTAACAAGGTCAAGCATAGTTGTTTTTGTCAATTAAAACAAATTTGTGGATATTAGCAGTGTAAATAATAAAAAAAATGGGATAACTTAATGCAAAAAAGGGATATATTGCAGGGATATCTTCCAAAACGAACTTACTTTGTTTTAAATGCAAAATGTTGTTTTATTTTAATTAATATAGTTCTACACCCTAAAAGTTGGGAATAATAAAGACAAAGTGTAAAAATCTAGAAGCTATGTCTATAACATTTTAAAGCGCTTTTTTATGCAAATAAAAAAATTGGCAGCACTAGAATTAGCTAAAGAGCAAATATTTTAGAAGTTAAAAAATGTTTTTTTTTTTGTTGGAACTAGGCAACTAATAATATTTGCAATATTTGCTGACTATTGCATTGTCCATATAATTGTGT
>JAQFYM010004845.1:0-14461 GCA_034694785.1 Agrenia bidenticulata
CTTGGTATGGTAACGGTACGGTACGCAAAAAAATTTGCGGTACGGTACACCTCTGGTACGGTACACTGCCAACTCTGGTACTTAGAGCAAACAAATCATAACTCTCGTACCATTTTCGATTTTTATAGACCCAGTTTATGTAAATTCTCTATAAAAGCTATAGTAATCTTTTAATGTTGCGCATACATCAAAAAAAGGTATAAGTCCACATTTAAATATATTCCCTTGCAAATTCTTTGTAAAATCTTTATATCCTTAACAATTTATCCTTTTTTTTGGAATTCTGCTAGTTTTTATGTCATGTTCAACAGTGTGTGAAATCGCAATTTTTTCTTCGCAGTTGGGCAGGCCTATGTGATAGAAGAGGAATACGTGTACATCGTGTACAAGGTTTCAACCAAATATAGCCGCTAAAATTAGTAAGCTTTGTTTTTAAATATTGGCATAATGAATATCAAGAGTTAAGAAGATTATATGATTAAGTTTTATAGAAAACTGTTATACTTTGTAGTTTACACCGTTTCTTGCTATTTAAAATGCGCGAGAATAAACTGAATTAGAAGTTTTTTATGTTGCAAATGCAAAAACTAACCAGAAAAACAATAAAAAAGGATTTTTTAAAATATTTAATGGTATATCTTCGTATATTGGAAATATATATAAGCGAAATTTTTTGTATTGTGAAATAAAATGATTTTCTAAAACTAAAACCCATAATTTTATGCAGGGATCAAAAAACTTATCTTTGTATATTTGTGTAATTACTTTGCAAAATACACATTATACTCTTTGTTGTACTTTTCATATTATATAAAGGCTTTTTTTTTTATATTTATAATAATAAATTACTTTGTATATTAGAAAATTCTTGTTTCATTGCATTTACCATATAAAGGTGACCCCTAAATTCTAAAAAATGGACAGCTTACCAAAAAAAGACACTAATGAAATAACGAATGAAAAAAGTACTAATGCATTATCGAACCAGTTAGAAGGAGCACCGTTGACATGTAGCAAGCTTACATGCACTCATATTAAAAATATAATGACGCTCACAGTCGACCTTGCACATTGTAGTTCCCTTTTATTGCCATATGACTTTAGTTCTATTTCTGTCCTGACTTTTGCTTGTTTATCTGATATATCTGTAGGCACAATATTAGACAACAGTATAAAAAACGCAATAGAAACCAAAAAAGTAGCAGTTAGAGTTAAGCCTACCCAGAAGAGAGTAAATTTGACGTTATAAAAAAACTTAAAGTTAAAAAAGCATATGCCAAATCAAAATCTATTGAAAACATTAAGGAATCATGTGAAATAGCAAAATCAACAGTAAGTAAGCATCATAAAAATATGGATATTAATGATGAAATAGTCAATACCATTAATAAAATGACGAAACGACACAAAAAAGATTCATATGAGGCAATAAATAAACATATCATAAATTTACTTTTATACTGCCATGATAAAGATTATTTCCTAACTACTAGTTTAATCCAGAATGAAGGGCTTAGATTTGCCAATGATAATAATATAACTGATTTTAAGGGAAGTAATGGCTGGGTGATATACCTTCTGCAAAAGTATGGATTTCAATGCGTTAAATTGTGTAGGGAAGCAGCATCTGCTGATAACAAAGCCGCAAGAAATTACAATAAAATATTTAAAACGAAAGAACGAGGGTTATAAACACGAGCAAATTTGGAACGGGGATATAAACCGGGATGTATTTTAAGTCTCTTCCAGACGCATACATTGTTAATGCAAGTGAAAATCCACGAGGTCATAAAAAGACGAAAGACTGAGTTACAGTTCTGTTTTTCGTAAAATTGGTCGGAGAGAAATATCAACCCATTGTCATTGGGAAAGCAGCTAATCCGTATAGTTTTAGAAAAAACCACGCCAATAAACTAGATTTTGATTTTTATTCACAGTCATCTGCTTGGTGCGATCGAAAAATTTTCAATAAGGTGCTTTTAAAATAAAATGCTGAATTAAAAAAGCAAAACAAGAAAATACTACTATTTTTAGACAATGTTGGATCCCATAAAGTTACACTCTATAGTAATATCAAAATTACATTCTTACCGGCTAGAACCACATCTCTTACTCAACCCTTAGACCAAGGCATACTACAGTCCTTTAAGGCGCGCTATAAAAAGAAAATGCCGGTTAAATTGTTAAACTTTTACTATGAAAACAAAAAATACAGCCCTAAATTTATTTCAATATTTGATGCAGCTCGTTTTATAATTACAGCTTGGAGTGAGGTTGCATGTGAGACGATAATTAATTGCTGGAATAAACTTGCCATTTTCAAAAATAATCCAGAAAACTTATATAATGATGATGAAGGAACAATTGGGGAATTATTAAATGAATGCATAAATGAAAACCTTTGCTACTCTGAAGCCAACATAACAGAATTAATAACAATGTATTCCAAGGAAAAATATCTGAAAGGCTAATAGCTATCGTAAAAAATTGAACTTCAAAAGACTAAATCAGATAATACATCACAATCTTTCCAACTTAAAAAATTGTTTACCGAAATCAAGCAAATTCTTTCAATCATATCACAAGTAAATCTAGTGGGAGTTATTCAGGTAGAAATAGAATTGAAGAATCTATTTTAAAGGCAAGAAAACAAAATTAAATAGCATTTAAAACAACGTAATTTTTTTGTTATTATATCGCAACAAAAACTGTGTGATGCAAAATACGTTTCTATTGTTTGATATTTACTTTGATTAAACGATTTTTTTTATTTTTTTTATTCTTATTATTAGCATTCGTATAAAAAATTAAAACTTTACTTTTACAAATGCAGCATTCGGTATAGAATTTCGGAAAAAAATTCTAATTACATGGAATCAAATAGAAGTGTATATTCTAGAATATTAGGTACTTAAAACAATATAAATCTATTGGCTTTGAGTTATTATATCTATGCATCCTTAAAATAAATATTTTATTATCTATAGTAGTCTGTTTGGTTTTTTTTTTCTTTTTAATAGTGTCTTTGTAGTATTTGCATACTAAACTTTCTGTTTCCGAAATAATATTTTTTTCTATTTGAAGATTTCCACTATATATGGGGCTTAAAAATGTCCAAACCAGGCCACTATATACAGATATACCCTTACAGACCACATTTGAACAATATTTTGCAAGATAAAATTTTTTTTATTGTCTAAAAATTCACCAACACAACAGTTATGCTAGATTAGAAAAACATATACAACAAAAAAATGGCGTTGAACAGCGTAAAAAGTAGTCGCTAAAAACGCATACACTAAAAAAAACGCTAAACTTGTATTCATAATGATTTTCTTTATGTATATGTTATACTCACAGAAAAACAACAATAAATATAGAAAAAGTGTAAATTTAGACTACAATAGTACTAGATGTCTATAGAAGATTTTTTACGCAGGGTTTTTTCTCAGTTACAGGATTTTCATTTTTGCTGCATATTTCGTAACAACTTTTTATAAAAAACTTATGATTTTAGACATATTAAATTTTTCTATATGATTAACATAGGCTTTTCGTGATAAGATACATACCCAATTTTTTTTTATATACCCAAAAAAAATATACACACACACAAAAATATATAGAAGAGAAAATACACCTGCTGCTGGATGTATTTGTTAAGGACGTATAAAATTTTTTATTTACGAATAAGATAAATTTGTGTTGTCCTTCCATCTAAAAATTTGTGTCTAAGCAGTATTTTAGTATTTCATTGCGTATTTTTGTATTTTTTTAAATCCATTTAAAAAATTTTGAAACTATTTAACGTATGTTTTTTTAGACAGATATTATTAAGAGCGCAGGGGCGGGGGCGGATTTACTTTCATGGGGGCCTAAGGGCACTTTTTTGGGGGCCCTCTTTTGATAGTATCAAAAATTTTAAATATAGGCTGTGATAAACCCCAGGTTGTGATTTTTATTGTCGCATCTTTATTTTATGTATAAACAAATTTTAATTGGCAAAAAAAAACAAATATATATTTTTTTTGGCGAATATTCATTATAATTTTTAAATAAAAAAAACATAAAATTTTATGACTGTATAAATAGAATGCGTAGAAAAATACAGCAGTTTACATTAAAAAAACTATAGTTGACAAGTATTTTGACAAAAAATATAATCTGAAGTATAGGTCTGTATTATCCCGAAACCACCCGGCCAAGCCCGGCCCGCGGGCCGGGTTTGGGCATGTAGTTAAAAAGTTTTTGAACTTTGGGTATTTTTTGCGCTATTTACCCAATTTTTTTTTTTTTTGAAATAATAAGAAAAATATATATTAACTTAAAAAACGTATCTAAATTTTTTATATTAAAAATAGTATATACCTTACAAGAATAAAACTTGTACTATCTTAGAAGTATAAAACAAAAGTCGTTTTATGTAAATATACAATTAAATGCAGCTTCTAAATATTTTTTCTGTTTTTTTTTATACAAAAACAACCTGTAGGTAAATAAAAAGAAAATAAAGACATCAAATGACTGTTTTCGCAGAAAAAAAAGTTGTTAAAAAATTTTACAGAAAAAGAAATCCGAGAAGTACAAATATACTGATACTTTACAATTACACTTTTTTTTAGCAACGATCAAAAGTTTGTTAAGTGGGGCATAAGACGAGTGCTTATATGTTAATACAAAAAGTATGCTACGAATATTGAGAGTTACCATTATATTTGCAACATTATATCAGTTTTAATTTTAAGTGTGAACTAAATATAAATTTTACGATTTTTTACATATTTCTTGTCATATTTACGATTTCAGCCATTAAAGCGCGTGTCATTGTAATATTTTTATACTCTGTACTGTAGTACGAGTCCTGATTTGTAATTTGCGTTTATTTAATCCGGATAGTTTTAACTTAATATATAAAAGTATTTTCCGTTGTATTCTATATTTATCATAAAATTTTTTAATAGTTGCTATAAATCTTTATAAATGCGTCTTTTTAAATAATATTTATAATTAATATTTTATTGATAAAGTGTTTTTTTATAAAATTAAATATGGAAAAAACTTCTTTTTTACAATAAAACACATTTTCTTCGTTTTTTTAACTATGGTAAAAAGTGTTATGTTGTGTGCTGGTTACAAACCTTATAATGAATTAAAAAATTATTACACATTCTAGTGCGCCCAATGCAAATAAATAACAGTCTACTAACACATATTATATTCAATAAAAAGAGATAATCGATTTTTATCCTGAAAAAACATATCTTTTTTGTTAAATGCATATACATTAGCGTACTGCAATACGATTATACCCTTTTTAGTAGAAAATCAAATTATTACTCTTTTTTAATAAAATTAAGGTTTTTTGCTTGTGTAAGTATATATTGTTATACTTCTAAAGTTATATGTATCGTACGAATCTCTATAAACTAGTAAAATTTATACTAAATTATTCATAGCTTGTTACTTGAAAACCAAAAAAATATTTCATAAAAAAAAAGATTTTTATTATTAAACTATCATATTCTCTACGAAAAGGTACATAAAACTTTATTTAACTATATAAAACTATGTAATTTGTTTTTTTTTGCTAAATCAATTTATAATTTGACGGTTTTTGTTGTTAAATTCGGCTTAATAATCAATTAAAATACATTAAAATATTTTCGGGTATTTTCGGGTATGTGCGGGCCGGGCCGGCACGGGTAACTTAGATTTTTAAGATTTAAAAACGGGCCGGGCCGGGCCGTGCTAATGCAGACCTCTAATCTAAAGATTATTTTCTAAATTTGCAAAATAATTGGCAATTTGGTTTTATATACGTTAGACAGAACAGTATTAAAACACAATATATATTAAATACTAAGATATGTACCTACTAGATGTATACTGTAAAGTAACATTTACATGATTTTTTTTAAATTATCTATTTATGAGCACACAATCCCCATAAAAAAAGCTGTCAAGAAAAGTTCAAACGCATTACTACTAATGAAAACTAAAAAAATATAGCATATACCGTTTTTTATGTCGTCAACTATGTACAAAATAACATAAAAAACAATATGTGGATTGCAAAAAACACGTGTTTTTTGGCTTTTACAACAAAAAGCCTCCTTTAAAGTAAATGCTAACTACTATAAATAAATATTCGTTTGTCACTTAAGAAAAACTTTCACAGAAAAAAACCAACAAAAAATTCTCAGTTTAAAGTTGTTATATAGTTCTAATTGCAAAGGGGCGAATATAGTTCTATTTAGTCTATTGATTACTGCTTGCACTTATACAACGATTTAATGTCATTAATGATAAATATGATTATAGGGTAGCGCATAATACTTGTATTGTGCAATTATTATA
Organism: Agrenia bidenticulata; assembly: GCA_034694785.1. Lineage (NCBI taxonomy): Eukaryota > Metazoa > Arthropoda > Collembola > Entomobryomorpha > Isotomidae > Agrenia > Agrenia bidenticulata. Next base: position 6,358 of record JAQFYM010004845.1, read on the forward strand.
ATAAAAAGCTAATCCATGCAGGTTTATTGTAAAAAATTAATATTTATTTTTGTCTTAATTTTATTTGATATAAATTTGGTGAGTTAAACAAAAAAGTATAACAATTAAACACAAAAAAATTTAACGGGCAGTTTTTTTATGCTAAAAATACTTTACTTTAGGTGTTAGAACTAGTATATTTTTTACACAGACAACTATCCTAAATCTTGCGTATTACAAAATCTCGCAATAAGTGTAAAAGTTTTTGTAATTTTACATAAAAAATTGCCCAAAAAAAGTTAATTGCAATTCCATGCGTGTAAATTATTAATATTGTGTCTTAAAAGCCATTTTTTGTGTACTCGCTTTTACATAGATCACCATATTATTATATTTTTGCACGAAATTATATTTACATTGCAATTTATTTTTGGGGGCTTTCTTAGCCGGGGCCCAGTGCTTATGTCACTAGTGAGGCCCTTACACCGTTTCTGCGCAAGGGCATCATAAGCTAAAAGAAATATATTTACTGTGAAAAAACATTATGCGATGTTATCGCATGCATATTACTACTTGGAAAAAAAAACAAAAAAGAATGTTATTTATTACGTAAATAAATAGTAGATACAAAATTTTTTCCGCCTGTATATGATATCTATAATAATATCTTTAAAAGCAATCTGTATGTATGCAATCTCGTTCTGAAGTAGAATGTTGCAACCGTTACATGCAAAAGGCGTCTGTTTAGTGTAAAATTTTTGCTGGTTGTAGTTATATTTCAAAAGAGGAGTATTTCTTGCAGCAATTCTATTATAAAATAGCATTATAAGTTTTTATTGACTAACTACATACTTTTACAGATGCTACGCGCATTTTTTTCACTTATATTTGTTTCTGTTAAGATGCATCCAATACCGAGGCAAATATTATGCATTTAGCGCGTTTTTATAGTTTAGTTTTTTACTGTATATTATAATTATTATAGTACGCGCTCAAGGCTAATGAAGCGTGCACTTAGACTGTCGTCTCAGTGCGAGCACTGAGACGACAGTCGGTGTGCACGATGAGTGCTTCAGCAAAGCCGAAGTACTCCTGCCCGCCGCAGGCGCCGACATTTTATAGGTTCTTTTTATAAAGCAAGTAAAAAGATTTTTGGAGTATGATATCTTATCTGTTCCAGAGCAAACATATAAGAACAATGTTCCAGATTAAATACCGTAAATGTTAAAGTAACTATAAAGAAATGTATGAGCCTTATTCAAAGTTGGTTTTTGCTGCAAGAAGACACGCTGCCCGCGGAGACGCGCCACAATCCAACCATTATAAATCGTTTTGTTGAATTTTTGCAAAAATCCTTTACAATAGTTTAATTTTTTTGACCTACGTAATAAAATCATAACAGTACACATGTAAGTGTAAAATAACGGCGCTACTTACGTAGGAAAAATCATTTTGTTAAGTACTTTTGAAATATTAACTATGCTTTCTATTAGAACCGCTTAGACAGTTCAAAAAAAAAAAATTCCTAACCATTAAATTCTTGCAATTTTGGTTTTTTTGCATACCATTAAAAAAAAATTGATTTTTTGTCAAATAAATTGATTTTTTGTCAAAAAAAATACTTTTTCGTTTTTAAAATATAGAAACAGTGTTAGGGATGCCATGTTTAAAGTTTCTTGGTTTTTGCAAGCGAAGTCGATAACAAAAAATAAACTAAATTTGTATTTAATAAAAAACATCAAAACTCTGTGGAATTAAATTTGCGTTCTTTTGATTCTGTCTAAAATTTAAGTAAAAAAGTCAGATTACAAACCCGCTGTAAAAAAGTAATGCTAAATAAGGCGCAGAAACATTTAAAAAAGCAAATAAAGCTTATAATATAATAGTAAACAGTTTAATAGTTTTTGGTGCTTGTAATGCACTGATGCAGCGAACAAGTGCAAAAAACATTTTCAACTCTAACACTTGGACATTCTAGCATTTCAACGACCTCGAATTAGAATTTTCGTATATTTGCGCAGTCTGCATAAAGTTTCAGACTACACAAACTTTTTGTTGTAATTCCAATATACCGGTCACGAACAAAAAACTGTGTGTAAGATACGCTTGTTAGAAAACAAACAAGAACACATAGAAATTATTGCATTTTTTTTACGTGCACCGTGTTATATTAATATTTTGAAACTGTGTATAAGAATCGCAAACTATTGTATATAGACAATTTACAAGTACAAAAGCGTACATATTGTCATTTTAAAATGTAGCTGTACATGAATTCACAAATTTTCTTTGATTTGGCTATCGGGCAAATTGTTGACATAGTTTTTTAACCATATGTAGATTTTACTCTACATTATTCGCAAAAAAATTGCTGGTTTTGAAATGACTGATATATCGCCGGCAAGTCATCTTTTTTTATCCATAAACATGATTGTCAACATGCTAGTTTTTACATTTTTGTTCTTATAAAGCATTACTTCTTAGTTTTTAAATTACCCGGAACCAAAAAATTCCTTTTTGATTTTATGTTATATATCGACAAAAAAGACTAAAGTAGCGCGAAGCATTTATTGCAAGCCCATTATTGCATTTTTTTCGCGATTGCACGCGTATAGAACGACCGGTCTTTTGCTCTCCAAAAATATGCTAAAGGGATGGTTTCTCTTAACGAGTTATTCTGACTCTATGTCGCTTGGTGGCACGCATATGAACAGCTGAAACATATAATAAGCGTGTGTACAAAATTGCACAAATACCGCATAAAAGTGGCATGTCTTTTTTTGGTTATTTACTACGTAGTTTTTTTTAAATGGCTAGAATAAATTGATAAATAGTATTATCGCTAAGATATATATGTTTTTTATTGGAAAACTTGCAAAATGCAGAACAAAAAATGTTAACAAATATAGAAAGAGCCGTGCAACCTAGTATGAAAACACTACCCTTACCAAGGATACCAAGATATTTTTTGAGGACAGAGGTTTTTTGAGGACAGAGGTTTTCTGAGTTTTGTAGGGCAACCCCTTCCCTGATAAAATATATAGATTTTGGTTTCTATATTTTTCTAATACCTTGAATATACTAAGCATATAAAACGGCTGGAAAAATTTATTCAAAAACATAGTTACACAACAAGGTAAGATATAATGTTAGTATAAACCAGATATTGCCCCCCCCCCCCCTAATTTTATCCTCCGAAAAATACGGGTCACAAAGGCTACTTAAAAAGACAAAATAAAGAGAATTAAGACGTATAATTTTAATGGAGAAGCCAGGGGGGCGATATTTGGTTTATACCACAATGTTTTTTTCAAAAATGCAGCTATCAAAACATATATAAAAAAGATTTTAAAAAGATTAAATTTCCGCAAATGATTGTTTTATATATTTGACGGATTATCTTTAATGTTTTAAAAAGGCTTTTAAGATATATATAACAATTTTCCTTAAATTTTTTTTGTATATTCTTTATTATAAACAGCACCTGTATGTTTTTTTGCGCTTTTAATTTTTTAATATATATTCTTAGACTTGATGGTAACAAAAAATGTAATAAGAAAGTAGTATGATGTTTAAAACGTTGACAAAACAAAAATTGATACTTATTGATAAGACATATTAAGTAGAAAAGTTACTAGTAACGTAACTATTATAATATTGTAGCTGTTTGTGTTTTGCTACCTACTTGAAACTTTTGAGGGTACTTTTCTGGGTCTTTTGCGATAAGTTTAGTCTCAATTTTTGATCCGCACCAGGTTAAGAATAAATACGCGCTTAATCTGTGTGCGACGCATATCATAATGGCGTTTTCGAAGCTAAATTTTGCAATATTTTTTTATACACTCATTAAAAAAATAGTTTTGCAGTATATTAAAATATTATGGACAATTAAGCGCATACAGAAAGATTGAATATACATAATACTTGGCTTTCACCAAGAAAAGACTAAAATTAGTATAAAATAAGAGTATATCAACGAGCATTAATCTGCAGGCTATCGTTTTCATAGACTCAAAAATGCAAAATATAATTGAAAACAATATTTTACGTCTAAAAATAGTTGCTGTAAAGTAGTTTTGTTGTCATTGCAGCAAAGTTTACTTAAAACAACAATAGAACATAGTTTTGTGTAGATAAAAAGATAGCAAAAAAACATAAATGACACAAAATACGTTTTTTACATCTTATGCGTAACTGTATACAAAAAAAAAGTTTTTTTTACTTATACCTTTTCGTTACCGGTGTTTTAATTTCAACATTTTTGTGTTTTCTTTGTTCATTTAAAACAGTTATTTAAATTTTATTTAAAGCCCAAAAAAACCCAGGGTTTTTTGTCTATAAGCCCAATTGAAAAAAAAATATATAAAACGGTTTGACCATCCCTGACCCTTATGCATAAAAAAAGTTGTGATCCAAGGTAACCCGACACAAAGTGGCTAATGATACTTGCACATAATATGCCCTTAAACTGCTATATAATGTGTTGATCGCGCGTCAAACAGATTTATGTGACCAGCCGATATTGCGCAGTTTACGATATTCAAAATAGACAGAAAATGCATATTTTATTGGTTATCTGCCATTGGTAGAAAATTAAACAAAAAAAATAAAAAAATGGTTTTAGATACGATCTGAAGCATGTTTAAAGGATCAGATTAAATCTATATATACGAGCAGAAGTTGAATAAATAAGTACTTTTCATATAGTTTTTCCTTCTAGAAGAAATGCTGCCCGTGAAAACATGCCTTTCTCCAACCACAAGAATCTTAGTTTCTATATAGTTTTGATCAATAAAATTTTCTTCAAACAATACTCTAGGTCCCGCATATCAAAAAATAAAAAGAGCCCCATAAAAATTTTTATTTGAAGGCTTCAAAATCCTAATGGAGCCGCTGGGTGTGGGGATAACAAAATAAAGAGCCGATATAATATCAGCTGCATTTTTTGCGACAGAAAAACCAAAGTTGGCTATTTACATATTTTCAGTATTATATAATTTCACATAATAAAGAATCACATAAGAACAAGTGTTTCTGTATTCGTGATACTAATTCTAGAAAATATAAACTTATGAATTATATCACTGCAACATAAAACTGAACAAAAAGTTACTGCGTCACGCATTGAACCACTGTATGTTATTTGCAAACAGCTTTCCAGCACACACTTTATATTTTGTGTATAAACCAGCAAAATTATTGCTTTTAAATTCCTATTTCGCGTTGTAATTTTATTCTTTTAGCTTTTTAGTAGATTTCATCATAATATCTCTACACATTCTGGCATAATCAGTCGACGTGTCTGTTATCTCTTTATCTAGTTTCAGCGTCTTTTTTAAATGCTTGATTCGAGCTTTTCATTTCACGTCAATTATTAATACTTGCATTATCCTTTATATCAGTTACGGTTTTTTGATTCCTTCTATATGCCTTAAGAACTTAAATCTTGTATTTTTTTTCTTAAACCTTACTGGATTCCAATAAACACATCACATTTCTATAGGCATTTTATTTTTACTGTGTGACTGTGTGCATATTTGCTCTAGATAATCGCACGGAAAGATCTGCATGAATAAAAAAAAGCACACTTATTTTTTATTTATAACTTTGCTTGCGAATGACATGCTGTGTCATAAGACGAACCTTTGTGATATCACTTGATTCTGGACAGAATACAAAACCAGAATTAGATCGGTCGTTGTCAATATTGATTCTTTTATTTTCTATGCTGTATCAAACGTTATCGTTGTTTTTAAAATCTGCGGTATTGCTGCTATATGTGTTGTGAATTGGAAGGGCAAACGCACATAGAAACTACAAAAAAAAAGAAATAGTACCATTTAACTTACTATAAAATGTATGAGCGCTTTTGATTGTTTTGCGGCTATTTAAAAAGCAATGTATTGCAGAATTTTAAGCGAAAAAACAAAGTAAAGGCAGTATGCAAGCACAAGATAATATCATACCCCAAAACTATTTTTGAAAATTTAAGTAAAACTACAAGCTTTCATGTACAGCTCCTTTAAACGAGGAAAATTGCATACACGACTGCTTTTGCGTTTTCGTGGGGTAAGGATAGGAGTATGGTATATTTTGTTTTTGGCAATTTTTTAAGACTAAATGAGTTTTTATAAAAAATTGACGGTTTACGTTAATATTTTTTATATAAGGCTACGGTACTAAATTATTTAATGATCTCTGTATTTTTTTAACAAAAAAAAAAAAATTTAGGAATATTTGTTCAGTTAAAAAAACAGCCGAATTTTTTAGAAAAGTATTTGTATAAAATAGAAGAACAATAACGGTCTTTTTTGGACCTCTAATATTATGCTAGTATATTTTTAAGAAATCTAGGATGTTAAAAGTAAGAGAAAGATACTGGTGCATTAATCGTGAATGAAAAACAACTTTGCTAAAAATTTAAAAATTTAGACAAATTATGTAAAAATTGGATACATTTTCCTTTTGTTTTCACTAGTTACGGCAGAGCCAGACTCGCAAACCGGATATACTTTTGTGTTTTTTTTCGACCTGGTTTGGCTCAATAAATAGATACAATAGTCCAGGTCCGTTTTAAGTGCTTTTAAACCGACCAAGAACCAGGTTCAACATACGAAACCAAACAGAATAGGCATAAACTACCAACACTACATATTGGAAGTTTTGTTTTTACAATTATATATATGATACAAAAAATAAGATATTTTATGTAACACACCTTGTAAAAATTTCATTATACGCTAAAATGAAAACAAACACAAAATACAGTACAGAACTGTACCCTGGGCAACATGCAGATAGTCAATATATTTCTATTGTTTTGTATATTAACTTAATTGTAAAAACAAAAATTAAAAATCTCAAGTTGTAACATTTGTTGTATAAATAATGTACGTAATCAGCAATTTAAATTTAAAATGTAAAATATGGTCTTATGCAAGTGCAAAAATCTCTAAAAGTGCGAAGTGGTATATATGGGAGTATTGCAAATATAATAGATAGTAAATAACAACTAAAAAAATTTTTCACTGACAATAATATAGGACTCTTCATTTTGTCTATATCAAAATGCCATATCCTGGGAAAGAACCCGTAAAATCGGTTTGCCCGTAACCCGTGCCAAAATTATGACACGAACCCGTTACGGCCCGTTATTTTTATTTTAAACTCGTACGGGTTGTAATTAGAAATTGTACGTATATATGTATATCCAGTAAACTTCGGTGATCATAATTGTTTAAATCGAAAAAATATAAATAAATTTTCTATGTATTTTAATGTAAAACCAATGTCATTTAGTTTTGTTGTCATAATTAATAACACTTTCAATTGACAAGTTCGCTGGCTATGATTTTCTTGTATTAGAAACGTGATTATAATTGCATTATAGTACGCTTTCGTAAATTCTATTTAAAACTTTACAGTTTTCCGAAGTAACTCTTTTTTAAGAGTATTTTACAGTTCGTAAAACGTTTTTTTCACTTGAAAAAAATTACAAAACGACAATTATTTTTTTTTTTAAAATAGCTAACTGTTTATTTTCAAAATAAAAACTTTTTAAAAAGACTTTTTGTAAAAAAATTTTTAAAATAGATTGAATAAATGCAATTTTTTCTATGTAATTTTAAACTTTAAACTAGCTATATCTAATTTCACGTTAGTTTTATTGTTGCAAATAAAAATTTGGTGTATAAAGCTATATGTCGTTTATGTATCAAAGATAAAAACTGCTTAATGTTCCTCTTTGGCGCAGAAATTTGCTAAGAACGAGATTTTTGATCGCCAGTATCATATTACGACCCTGAATAAATGGTTTTACCAAATATGGTACTCCGGGTCTTCTAAGCGCGTTTGAAGTATTTTGCGCTTGAAAGGTAATAGCGAGTTGCAAATATTATTAATATGCAATATTTCGATAGCGTCATTATAGCCCAAAACCTAAAAAAAACATAATATAATATTAAGTATTTTTATTTAAACTAGTATATATAAATATATCAATAACTTAGGCATATACATCGACCAACGAACATCTAACATGCTTTGAGCACATAAGATTATATATATAGTGTAGAGTTTTCGAAACATGACTACGTGTTACATTAGAATTTTAATACTCCCATTT
>JAQFYM010004846.1:0-14461 GCA_034694785.1 Agrenia bidenticulata
ACTAGAATAATTTTGGGGTCATCTAAAAAACTAAAAAAGGTTGGCAAAAAAAAATTAGGGACATTATAAACTAGTCAAAAAAATTTTTCAATATTACGTTGCGTCATCTACGACTTAGAAAAAATATGGCTTAAAATAAATTTGGGATATTAAATATAAAAAAAATATGGTTAAATATTGTGAGTCATTGAAAACCGTAAAATAAGTTCCGAAATGTTTGAGTACAATTAGACGTAATCTTAATCCTAAATACTTTTGGGGCATTTAAGCCCTAAAACATAAAAACAAAAATAATTTTGGCTTATTAGAGACTTTAAAAAAGGAATCAAAGTAGCTTTAAGGCATCTAAGACCAAAAAAGTGCTTAAATACTTTTTTTGCTATTAAAACTTCAAAAATGGCATTCAAAAAAATTTTTTAGTCAGTAAGGCCGACAAAATAGTAGCCAAACAATTCCATGGTTTGTAAAATGCCAAATACTCTGACTAAGAAAAATTTGTCGCATAGAAGAATGTTAAAAAATATGGGGTTAAAAATAAATATGAGACAACAAAGCCGAAAAAAACTTAAAAATATTTTCGGGAAAAAACATATTAAAAACGGGTTTAATATGTTATGCAAAATGAAGAGGCGTGTTCATAAAATACCCATTGGATATTTCTCCACCAAATATTTTTTAAAATTAAATCAATGTAGACAAAAAATGACCAGGAGAGCTATCCATGGTCAAGAATATTTCAATGGAGAGATTTTCTTATACAATAAAATCGCAATTTTTGTCCAAAAAATATGCTAAGGTTATATTTTTATTAATAGAAATTTTCATTCCTTATTTGGGTTTAATCTCCAATGAAAAAATCTCTGAAGAAGCCCTTGCTAACCAAATAGATCAAAAATAATTTTAAGATATTAAAGTGTACCCAAAATATGGTCCAAAATAATTTTTGGGGTTTAAGAACAGAAAAAAAAGGAACATGAAATTAGGGTTTTCAAGACATAAATTAATGGGGTCACCACCTATTCATGGTCTCTAGAGGCGTGTATTAAATAGGCTTAAAATTATCTTAGGCATTTTTATGCGCTGTAAAAAAGTATGAAAAAATTTTTGGTATGTAAAAAACATAAAAAAATAAAAGACGGAAAAAAAATTCTTCCCCCCCCCTAAAAAATTTCTGGTTACGCCCCTGTGTATATGTAATCTATACACGGCTATACTTTTTTTAAAGACAAAGTTGTTTATTTTTTTTTTTGGTTATTTCTGCATTTCTAGAGCAGGTGTTAATAGCAATATTTTTATTTTACGTGTATTAGCAGATTTAAATTTATAAAGTCATTCAATTAGTGTATTCTTTATAAAATTACACCTGTAAAGAGTACCTTATAAAATTCTTTTATGATATACAGCCGCTGCGTATGCAGGGGAGTGGGTTAGGGAAAAGTTAAACCCCCTCTTAAAAATTTCTAAGCCTGAATTTAAGAGGGTCTAAATTTTTGGTTACAAAATCTCGAAAGAATTACAATATTATTAAATTTTATTCAAAAAATTTTTAATTGAAAAGTACCTTTTTTGTCGGATTATGTTTCGGGGATAGTATTTACAAAAACCTACCTAATGACTACCTGAATACGCAACTGATAAACAGTATTATGCAAAGATTTTGGTTTGAAACTTTTTTCTTTTATTTTAAACAACTAAAAAACGACAGAGGCTAAGACAAAGAATGTAAAAAATATCAATCATAGGTTAAATTTATTCAGTGTCTAATTTGAATGAAGCATCAAGTTTGTAAAGGTCCAAAACAATTAGTAAAATAAAATAGGAAATTTCAAACGAAACCAATGGTAAAAAAACTTTGAAAAAAATATTTTTTTTGTGCTTAAATGTAGACTAAAAGAGCTGTTCTAAAAAAATTTATATTAGAGCGGCATAATATTGTAAAATGGGCATGAAACCCCTTTTTAAAGTTCAACCCCTATTAAATATACAAAAAAGGGCAAACACTGGATAAAAGTGGCATACATATTTTTCAGTTGGATCAAGTATATCAAAACTCGACTTCATAGTTGATTTTCGTTGTCATAATAATCAAACCATCTAAAAAAACATATTACATGTCTTACATATTACTGGTTCGTTCAGTCTAAATTTGCTGCTCTTCATCACGGGGTACTAATTAGAATTTTGTAAATTTTGGTGACGTATATATGGTTCACAAAGAAAAAAAAGTTGACGAATCGTTAGGGCTGCGGGTTTATTTAAAAATGTCAATTACAAAGATACATTTGTAATCTCAATAAGACGACACAAACACCTTGATGTATATTAGAACTGTATATAATGACAAAAGGATGTATGGATGATATATATTTTTTTGTACCTTTTTGAAGAAATATTAAACAAGATGATATATGCATTTTTACTGTGTAAGCATTTGTATATACAAGTAATTACACATTTTTATTGCCTAAAAAAAGATTTTTTTTAAAAAAAAATATACAGAAACACTTTTTTTTGTTCTAAAGTGTTTCTAAAAAGGGTCTTTTATATTTCAGAGGTTTTGTAAAAAAAGATAATTATTTAATTTTAGTATGTAAGAAACAAAAAAAATATAACAATACGTGGGGTTTGTTGATGGATAACATTTTAATAAGCTATAATATTAATTCAGTGACTTATTAAAGTTTTACCTTCTACAATATATCAATTCCGAAAAATAAAAGCCAACTTTACGAACCAATAAACGTTGTATTTTTGGGTTATTAAAGTACAAAATATTATATATCGATAATGTTTTTATTAATTTAAATATATATAGATATGTTTATTTTTTATTTTTTCTGTTATTCAATAAGCAATCAGTAATTTTGTATACGAACCGCGCTGCTATCATTTGGTATAAAACGGGGTTATACAAAACAAAATTAATTTTAAATTTAACCAAGCAAATTTTTTTTACTAAGTAACCCAAAGATAGACGCGTAGAGATGTTTATTTTTAAAGATTATAAAAATGACCTTTTCTTGCAATTTAAGTGTGTAACTTAAGTAAACTTTGTAACACCCAAATAAGTCTAAGATGCAGATACAAAAATCAAACATATATCGTTTAGTTCAGCAAAAAGTCAAGTTATTAAAAGTAAAAGTTATTTTTACTAAAAATGCAACTTTTTGATACTCAGCATCCGTGTTATAAGCCGCAAGCAACAACCTCTGCAGATCTACATATGTATAAGTAAATATTTAATCTTAACTTACAGATGAAATAATTATATTTTTTTAACGCGTATAAAGCCGCATAAATTTGAAAACATGTAAATAAACTAAAAAAAACAGAAATTTAGCAACAAACCATGTGTTTGAACTGGGTATTTTGAATTTTGGATTGTTAGAATTTTGGACATGTATTATTCTAAGTATTTTAAATTTTGGGTTGTTGGAATTATTGGTATTTGGAATTCTGGGCGGTTGGAATTCCAAGATTTTGGAATTTCGGGTATTTGGAATTCCAAGCTTTTGGAATTCCGGGCATTTGGAATTCCAAGATTTTGGAATTCCGGGTATTTGGAATTCCAAGATTTTGGAATCCGGGTATTTGGAATTTTCGGGTATTTGATAGTTCAAGATGGTGGAATTTGTTGGGTATTTGGAATTCCAAGTATTTGAAAACCAGATTATGAAATTCCAAGTTTTTGATATTCCGGGTAGTCAAAATGGGTACTTGGAATTCTGTAAAAAGCATGAAAAAAAATAGTTTTTAATGTAAATTCTTTTTTGTGATCCAAAATAACAAATTGAAAAGTTTTCATGCAGCATTTTATACCTACAGAGAAAGTACAATATAAAACATAGCATTTTTTTGATAGAAAAAACTACAATGAGGAATAAAACTAATTTCGTTTGATAAATACACTATTTAAATCTAGTTTGCAGTATAAACTTGTACGGCAACAACATAAAGGACAAATACTTTACATTTTTATTGCATGATGCTCATCGCAACTTCTGTGCATAAAAAGACTAACTGTAATGCCATGTGGAAAGATTTCACATTTTATTTCAACATGTATTTCTTCTTACAGTTTTTTTATTATTTATTTAATTTAATTACAATTTTTAAAGCTGCTATAAATATTAAAAAAAATAAGTTTAAAAAATTTCAAATATTTTATTATATAATTTATGTTTTTTAGTTTATTTTCTCGTTGACTCTTAAGATGTCATAAACCAGGATTCATAAATACTCGGTATTCAAACCCCGAATTCCAAAACCCCGAATTTTCCTTAACCAGAATCAACCTAAATTATATTGGGGTTTTTAAACTATTATATTGTGTATTTTAAAGAGCTATTTTTTTTATAAATCCATAATCTTTCCATATTCTTTAGAGTGCAGAATCCCCTCGAGACTAAGGTCGATCAAAGATTTCTTGTAATCCGATTTTATATACCAATTTTAGAGAAATCAGCTTCAACTGTTGCTGTGTTAGGAAAAATGCCCGATATAGAGGCAATATAATTAATAAGATTCGGAAAATCTTCCAAGTAATTTTTCCAAGCGTTTTCAAATGATGAATTATCAGGACTTCTTATTCTGTCCGATTCATGCTCATCTTTCAAGATAAGAACCTGAAATTTAACAAATTCCTCTTTAATAGTCTGTAAAAGGTTTTTATCTTTTAATACTATTGTTGCCTCGTATTTTTTAATTGATTCCCTAAAAAAAACTCATATCTTCTCCATTAAGTGCTTAGACAGTGTAACATAGTTACTGTGAAGTCGATTTTATATCTATCTCGAATGGCTGAAATTTCATCTAATCCTTCTAATAGAAAAAATATAATTCTTGCATTTTCAAACACTCAAAAAAATTTACCATCAATGTTAAGACATTTTATATATCAAGCGCAACATTTGACCCGGTTTAAATATAATTATGGACATTATTAAATGATGTAAGGTATTTACCATTCTCTGATTTGTAAGTAAACAGTTGAAAGTCAACATCGCAAGCATTTAAAACTTGTGTTCTTATAAAGTATTGCAATTAAGAATACTTTAAGGTTACGTATTTCGGATTCTTGTTGTGATTATCGTTTTGAATTAGATTAAAGTCTCTTTACAACTGTTTCGCACTCATTAATAAATACTGATATAATCTCCAAATAAAACAACCAACTTTGAGATGACGCCCAAGCAATTTTTTAGCTTGTAAATATTCCTTGATTCTGATGTTATATCGTGTATGCCACTTTAGCACCTTGCCTATAGATAACCATCTTATTTCTAAAAATCTAGGACATTCGGTATTCATCTCAGAGATGAGATTATATTGTATTCTTAAAACCGTTTTAAGCGTACAAAGGGCATCTTTAAAATATCTATATGAACTTTCCTCAAGTATTTTTCTTAAAACTAAATCAAATTGATGTAATACGCACCGAACACGTATTCAAGAAGGCTTTAAAACATTTTCTAGTAGTTGTACTATTCTTTTTTTATGCTATACCATTAAAACCATCGCCCCATATGTAGTAAGCCCAATTATTTATAGCTTCCAATTTTCACTCATAGATGTAAAAAATTGCTGTATAAGATTGTACACGTTTTTCCGGTGTGTCTCTCAACCAAAACAAGGGCAATAAGATGAAAGCTGTAGAATTGGTTTTTGTTCTATAATTTGTCCCTTATGTCTAAATATGATTTTCCTTGGTTTTTAGATAAATCACATGCAAGTGAAAAGGCCCATACTTGATTAAATTCGATGCTCAATTTCTGTAATGAAATCGCACATACTACCTTTGCGTACTTAGAAACCTTTCCACTGTCAATGTGCCCATATATACCCATCCCTGTCTCCTCTTCGATGAATTCTAATGAACTACTAATGTTAGATAATGACATGCCTATAGATAGAAAATTTATACAACTATCAGTAGGCTTTTTTCGTTACTGTATTATAATACCTCTTCGCTTCCCTAACTTCTCTAACAAGCTTTTGATCAACTTTTATTTCTTCTGACTCATCAGAATCTTCATTTACAATCATTTTCGTATTGTATTCTCTACAATATCGCAATTGATAGCTATACATATGCCTTTTCGCCACCTTAATAGCAATAATTATTCAGTGTATTTATATTTATGGGCTTTCTCTACAAATATTCTTCCTTTCAATTTTCGTTTTAGCTTGTTGATTTATACTATATTTTTGGGGATGTTGCAAATCCATGTAAAGAACATAATGTTGCCTTTTCAATACTACAAGAATTTCAGTGTTTTGTATGCTTAATCTGTCTCTTAGTGCTATTATCTTTATATTCTCGTCCATAACACGCGCAGAAATTGCATGATACAGAAAGAACTTTTGAGGTCTGCAGGACCATCAAAGTGATTTTAAGTCCATATATAGCAGTGTGCTATCAAAGTCTACAGATCTTACTTGCTTTGGTGTGACTGGTGCGGGTAAAGACATATTAGTATGATGTCTAAATTAATAAAAAAAATTAAAGATGTAGGAGTTCAAAGTTACAAAAAAAAGGCGTCAAACAGTTTTAGTAACTGAAGCCTAAAATTTTTTGTTTTTTGTAACAAATTTCTTGTAATACAGCAAATATATATTTTTTCTTATGCCGGTATGCACAAACAAAACCTTAGCAGATTTAGCGTCGCTGAAAATTTTTTGAATATATTTTTGAACGTAAACTAATTTTAACTATATAAGATAATTTTCCAAGTAAAAAAATTTGCCAATATTATAATTATTTTTTTTTCTTGGGGAATAAATCTAAAAAGAGCGGCATTATTTATACAATAGTCTAAATAAGGTCTTATATAATAAAATATAGTATTCATGTAGTTTTTTTTACCTAAATTTTTTTATTAAAAGAATATACTTAATTTAAATAAATATTTCTTATGGCAAAATTTACCCATAAACTTGCTAAAAAAATTGGCGATTGTTGATGTTCAGGTATTCAAATACAAAATTGCGTATATCAGTAATTTTTTATATGCCATTCAAAAGCGTACGTACTTAGTTTAGTGGCATATCCAGGGTGGGGCAGCGGGACAAGGCGGGGCAGGTTTTTTTTATTTAAAACCCCCTCCTCAAAAATTTGTGCACCTGTAATTATGGGGTGTCTAAAATTTTAGAGAAAAAAATTTGAATAAGTAAAAAATGTAAAAAATTCACTTTAGAAAAATTCAAAAAAAGGTTTTTTTTTTGTCGGATAAGTATTTTAAACAGGTTTAACAGAAATACATTCTGCCCTAAAAAATTTCTGGATACACCAATGACTTATTTTCGTTCCTCCCCCTATGGCCTTTAGGATTTTTATCTTTTAATCACCCCTCCTTCAATTTTTTCACGCATAAGAAAAAACTTTATGCTTAATATTGTTGTTGTGCTATAGTTGTATTTTAGCAGTTTTTAATTTATTTGGTATTTTGTTTTGGTATAAATGTATAAAATGCAAATTAAGGGTAAAATACGCAAAAATAAACCATATAAGGTTAACATGCTTTTACAATTTTTTTTGTACGACTATCTAATATTGAAAAAATATATTGAGATCCTTTTAGTTTATCTTTCAATAAAATTTTATTTTTATTTGTATAAAATAGTTTATTTTATATTAGGACATATAAATATCAACTAACATGCTTATACATATAAAATTTTATTCAAAGGTAATCAGTACAAAAAAATTCCATTTTGTTAAACGTGGAAATGGTTTTTTTGGGAAGAAATTGTCAAATTTTACTGTTTTTAGCAGGCCTTATATAACATATACAGTAAATTCCCTCTATAGTAGAATTCCTCTATAGTGAAAATATTCTCTAAAAATACTTACTACTATAATTTGGGTATAGTGAACAACACGATTTTTATCTTTATAAACAATTTGTAACGATGGTTGTATTTTTTATAATTTTTGAGTACTTTCTCCGGTATTTTTTTTGAGATTCCACTACAGAGAACGCATGATTTAACGTTTTTCCAGGCAAATTAAATTATTGAAAATACTTTTTTAAGATCCATTAAAAAACTATGTAAAAATATTTTTTTCTGTCCACTATCGAGAGAATTCACTGTATATTGAAAAATATTTTTTTTGTTAAAATTAGTACTAAAGTTTACCAAAAAAAAATAAAAATGTCCAAAAGCTATTCAACCTGTGTATTTAGTACTTTTGTATGCTTTTAGGACATTTTTACATTTTTTACTGCTCTTTTTGTATTTTTATTTATTTTGATATTTTTCAATGTCATGGGTATTATTTTACTCATGACGTGACCTTTGAGTACAACCATACTTATGGGTATTAACAAACCCCATGGGTATTTTTTGGCACATGAATAATTACCTGTGGGTTTTTTTACCCTTAAAAAAGAGGCAAGAAACCCCATGGGTAAAAAAACAGAACGTGCGCTATATGTTACAAACCAAACTCTAATGATAATTACTTTACAGAAGAAAATCTTTTTTGTATTTATTTATATCTATCTATCTAAACTTTGCAAAAATAAAAAATAAGTCATGCAAAAGGACTTGTACTTATGTATGGTATTACCATGTTTTCTTAAACGTTACGCTTAAAAGGCCTGTTGTTTTAGTGTGTATGTACAAGTAAATATCAACAAAGAATCCAATAGAAAAGCGAAGAGGCCATGGAACATAACCCATGTTTAAAATACATTTATATTTGTAAATATGGGATAGCTTCACATTGTATGATTTGCGTGTAAAAAGTGTCCATAAAACATAATCAAGCTTATAGCTATCTATCGGAGAATATACAAATGTTTAAAGCAAAATTACGAAACTTGTTGTGTACCATACCTACTAAGTGTGTATTTCACTCTTGTATAATTATACCACTACTATGTGTTCCAAAAAAAATATGGCCTCTTACCATACATGGCCATATCCATGTGGCCATAATGGGGGAAATAAATTTCCATATTTTTTTCATATAAAATTTGCTACCAATACAACATGTACCACCCTTACACCAAAGAACTATCAGCAAATCTTTTTTCTTTGTATAATGGTTACGATCGATGCGTCACTGTTTGCTTGTTTATCAATCTTTCTTTGATTTCCTAGAACATACGAGTCAAAAAAAAATCAGTGATAAAAATTAGGTATACAAAAAATATCTAACAATTTATTATATATTTCGCAAAGTATACATTATCGATGTTTAAATTGCGGTTTTACTATTTATAGTATAATTATGAGACAAAAACATACATACACATTAGATGATTTGAAAAAAAATATAATTTTTGTACAGAAGAGGTATAAATATACGTAATTTGTTTTTTTTATTTATTTTCAATTTATATTGTATTTGACAGTACAATATAGTTTTAAAATGCCTTATCTCTAAATTTGTTGTAAAATAAACCTCCACTAGTATATAATACGTCCACATGGGCAATATAAATAAATATAATGTTATGTAACAAAGTATAAAAAGAATATAAAGAACTTGCATTTTAGTAAATTTACCGTATGAAAAATTGTAAAATGAGGCGAATAAACATGGTTGCAAATTGCTTATTTAAACATGACTATTCGAGTTATAGGCTTTTTTATATGTACTTTTTAAATGCATTAGCACAGCAAACAAATAAATTTAACGGCAACTTACGTCATTGTCTGTCTTTAATTCAATTTTGATATATTTACATTTTTTATATGATCTTAAAAAATAGTTTTTGCACTTGTCATATTTTACCATAATGGGTGGAATGTAAAAAAACATACCCCATAATATGGCCATACCATATTCGGACCCCCTGACCACTATGTGTCTGGTATGCATTAGCAGTGCGACGGTTGCTTGATTTTTTTTCTTTGTATATGTCAATTTTTTTGTCTATTCCTTTTTGTTATAAACAAATCTTAGACTAAGAAATTCAATTAATGGGTTGATAAAAATTCAATGCCATAAATTTGACCCATCATTTTTCAAATTTATTAATATTAAAGCTCCGTGAGTGTGAAAGGGTTAACGTTAAAAAAGTGCATTTATAGAGAAAAAATTTCTTATAAAGAATTTAAAATACATTTTGTTGCTCCTCTTACAGTATAGCATAATTACTATTTTATCAGGCTTAAGATAAGTAATCGTGTTTATTTTATATCAGGGGATACGACAATACATTTGAAATTTCCATTTATGGCCATACAATAAATAGCCATTATGGGTAAATCTTTTTCCATTTTTTTTATTATGATAGCTTATAATATGACTATTTCTAATATGGATAAAGTTTGGGTTTCCTACTAGAGGTCTGCATCAGACCGGACCGAAAACAAACAACAAAATATTTTTTATACCGGACCGGAAAAAAAACCGAACCGGAAGATTAAAAGCATGTGGAAATAAAAAAATGTGTTTTTCTTATGGCCTGCAGTCAGTGACTTAGCCCGGAATTTTTAGAGAGGTAGTATATACTATTTTTTTTGAAAAAGCGCTTAAAAACCGTCTTTTTGATAATAAGCATGAGTCGTATGTTTTTTTTTTCTATAAATATATTTTGATTTTTTGTATTTAGGTTTTTATTATGATAAAAATCACTGTGCTGCAGAAAACTCTTAAATCTAGGCGCTCATATTTTTTTAAAACGAGTTTTGTGCCCCCTATTCCCCTCTGTACTTTGCAAATTCCTGCAGTATATATATATTTCTTAACTAAAGACACATAATCATTTGTAGATTGATACTTTGTTTAGTCACGGTTGTCAAGATAATATCCTTTTTTAGATATTATTAGGCAAAATAAAATATTGTAAACACTTAAGATAAGTATATGATTATAAAAGATTAACCCTTAAATATAGGAAAAACGCCCCCAAGACCAGTGATCATAAATAATATATTGTCACTACAATATATTGTTATTGTCCCGCAACAATATATTTATTGTCAATTAAACAATATTTTTTTTATTGTACCTACAATGAAGAAGCCAAATCGATAATAAGAAAAAGTATTTTTTTAGTATATGTCATGCATAACCAAAAACAAAATATTGTTTTGTATAAGTTTTACATTTTTTACTATAAAAAACACATTTTTTACGACAAAAATATGTTTAAATATCACCCGCTGCTTTTTTAACAATAATATATCCATCGAAGAATTTTTTGTAGTTACACAAGCTTTTATGTTCTGTGTAAAATACAAAAAGTCACTAAAAAAATGTTAATTTAAAAGATCCCTGCAATTTTAATACTTAAATTTGCATTTGAAAAGTCAAAATCTTCACAGAAACGTATATTTTTGCATTTTATGCGTTAAAAGATGTTTTTTTTCTCAAATATACAATATAATCCGTTAAATTTTCCTAAAAAATATATATAACAATATATTTTTATTTTGACAATATATTTATTGTTAGCGTTGAAAAAACAATACAATAAACAATACAATAGTCACGATCACTGCCCAAGACAGTATATAAGATTTTCGAAAACTAATTGTAAAAATTTCTTATAAAAACCTATATGTGCCTGTTTAAAACAAGTAAAGGCATCCATACAATCTGGTTGGGTGATAATTATGGGCACAATAAAAGCACAAAATTCGAAAAAAGCACAAAAAATATATATTAAATTCATATGTTTGCGCAAAACTGTAGTTTAGCATCCCTCTATTCTGGCTGGAAAAAATTTGCCCTAATTTAAGAGTAGGACTGAAAATGATATTATTAATTCACAAATAAAGTGAATTTAAAAGTCCATGCATAGCATTAAAACATTAATTAATGTTAAATACTACATTTTCATTAATTATTTCTAAATGCATCTCACGTAGTTAATGGAAGTTAGTACCCCCTATAGCGGTTTTTTTTAATTTTTTTTTTTAAAAATATTAAATAATAACCACTTTTTATGTTTTTTAAATGTTTATTACAAACATATATTACTTTATTAGCTCTTTATAAAATCTGCAAAGAAAATTGGGTGCTTAAATTGATGATTTCTGCACATTTTAAATTTTCTTTTTGGGTAGGATACTATCTTCCAAAAACTACGGCAAGTCGACGTGGTCTAATCTTAGTTTTTTGGGGTTATATTTAGGTTAATAGGGTTTGGGTTAGAAATATGGCTATTTATTGAAATATCTCATCTTTAATTTACACCTGTTGTATTTTTGTGCGTTTTATTATTCCAGAACTTGTCTTTTATGATTTAATATGCCCTAAATTAAAGGCGAGGGGGGCAAAACTAAGTTTCACATATTTTTATAAAAAATTTACGGTTTTCAGTGGGCCTAAAATATTTTGTGCTTTTTTCGAATTTTGTGCTTTTTTTGTGCCCATAATTATCCGCCATCTGGTTACCCACAAAAAAATCATTGCGTCATATAAAAGTAAAAGTTCATAACATAGCACATTTTCTGCTTCATACACGGTATATTTTGCAGCAAAAAAGGCACCAGTTTTATCAAATCTCAAATAACAGAAGTTTTATGGAAAAAGAAGAAATATACATTTTTTGCGTTATTTCTATATTTCTTTACATGTAAAAATGTATTCTATAAAAAAACAGACATAATGCCAACCTTCACCTTGTAAAAGACATTCCTTTATATCTTTTACGCATACATGCAAAAAAATTTCAATACCATCTTTATTCGAGACGTACTTTATAAAGCGTTTTAATTCAAACCCACATGCGTATGGTTATCGATCTCGAGATCTCGAGAGTAGCGGATATTTTTAAAAAAAACAAACCCAAGTCTCGAGAATCTCGAGTTTTTAGAACTTCGAGCAGGGGCTCTGAATATGGTATGGCCATAATATGGAACCACGAGCTTAACAGTACCTCCATAATGAACATTATGGCCATATTTGGTAGCCATATATTTCATGGTCAAATTTTAATTTTATGTGGACATAAAAGTTAAATTAACATAGAAAAACTATATTTTTATGCTTCGGAAGCTTCTAAAAATATATGAAATTACTGCCTAAATGGTTCAAAGATATTACTGTCACTGTCATTTTATAAATCTTCGCGGGATAAGTTTCACGATTAATCAATATAACATATTCAATAAATCTACTTTAAATTTTTATATGTATTTTATATTTTATATTTGATTTTTTTGCTTTGCTTGTAAATATACTTTTCATGTCTCCTCTTCTAGGACTTGAGGCAATTGAAATATTAGTATCTCTTTAGATATGTTATATGGACAGTATTTTAAGAAAAAAATATCTAAAAAATACCTGATATTTTGTAGTCATTTCATGATGCATAATCGTAATATCCAATAATTTGTTATTATATTTGCAATAATATTTTTTTATAAATACATTCAATCCTACCTTTAATTTATATCATTATTTGTTAGTGGCTTATCATATATTTGTAAATTAATTTTTTGGAAAAAAATTTTTGTTTTTTTGTATCTTTAAATTTCCATGATACTTCGTAGTATAAGAAATAGCAGTGGCTCCGTTTATGTATGGCCATATTATGGATAGCTGAATTAGTAGATTTTCCATAATGGCCATATATGGAGGCCCATAATCATGGGCAACGAAAAACGTAGGACCCTTTTTTTATCTATGGCAATAGTTTTTCGGCCATTATAAGGAAAAATTGTCGTCTTAATTGTTTTTCTATATAACAGGTATTTCGAATCGGTGTGGCCACTTTTCTTTAAAACCATGATAAAAACACTTTTTTGCTTTTCATGGATATAAAAGTCTAGATTAGCAGTTTACGTGTTTAGCTATCATTTATATTTTATTTTATTTGAACACATTTATTTGTTACATTCCGCATAATGTTGCTATGAAAAGCGAGGTCAGGAATTCTTTAATAAAAGTATTTAAAAAATAAAAATTTTAAAGTATATTAATATTGAAATTATTAATAATTTTGAGAAACGTTTTTGGTGAAAAGCAACTTTAAGAGCTTGTCAGAGCTAAACTTACTAAGATGTAAAATTTAATGATATGGTATTTTAATTAGTTTTTTCTAAATAAAACTAAAAACAGATTGTTTCCGAGAATAAATTAATTATATTATGCTTACGTACATTTTTAACAGCAATTATAGGAATTCTTAATACGTATAATAACATAAATTCGTTTTTTAAAAAAGGTGTTAATGTAGCCACTAAAAAATATAGGGTATAAAATTATTTCCATCCATATTAATCTCTCATAATAACAAATTTTATATATAATGGCTTTTGCGGACACAAAATTTTACGGTGTTTGCACTTTAAACACAAAAAAAAACAACGGTAATTTAACTTTGTATATAAAATCACGAGACCGCTTTTATTTTACATTTTATTTTTTTAAGGTATTTACTTTTAAGCGCCTATCTACTAAAACTACAATTTAACAAATTCTATTAGTTTATGTGTTGTTTTAAGATCATCATATGTAGCCATAATAACCATGATGTGGGGAATCAATATTTTT
>JAQFYM010004847.1:0-14458 GCA_034694785.1 Agrenia bidenticulata
AGAGTAGGCCTCGGAATATTTATCGAATTCAAAAATTAATATGGAAAGAGTAAAAAACATTGATTATATAAATTTATGTGGATACGATTAAATCATTAAAGTAAAAGTATTTATAATGATATGTGTAGAATACCGTAATTATTCTACACTATGGTAATAATTCTTATTCTTCAAATGATTTCCTATCATAACAAGTGTGGAAAGGTTTATATATTGGCACTTATCTCGTTTTGATTTTGGCTACTTGGGCCTTAATTCGACATAGTAGAAAACATTTTTGCTTTTAATCTGATATGCCTTGTTCTTTATATCGGTTAGAGTTAGTGTATGCACGTCAACTAACCGGTTACTAACTAACCGGTTAAAAAACGGGTACTAACTTGTGTTTTTGTCAAGGTAACCGTTACTTCAGGTTGCGACTAGAGGTTGCAAATGGGACCCATTGGCGTCCCAATCCCAGAAAAAAATCATATTTTCGATCCCATCCCAGGCGCTTATGCACTTTGAATGGTGCAGATGTGCCAAAAATAATCCGATGTATAATAAGGGGGGAAAATAAAAAATATGCAGTGGAAAAGAAATATTTATAAAAAAGAAAACAAAAAAATTAGTTCATACTAAACTGAATGTTGAAATCCTATTATTAAGACATAATATTGAATAAACGCCTTATATTCTATAAATTAGAAACAAAAAACTTCTAGGTATATATATAAGAGATGAATGTTTCTCTTCGCTAAAGATTAATTTTTATGATATAATCTAAATCTTTTTAATTTTGAAAAAAAAATTCGAAATAATTACTGGTTAATAGATTATGGTTAAGCAAAAATCACGTGCTTTAGGTTGTTTAGGATTTATTTTGGCGTCTTATTTATATCTATTTATTATGTTTGTTTATTTTATTACCCCTTCGTTTTGTCTAGAAAATGTGCACCATACAAAGTGCATAAGCTAGAGTTGTCGATCTTTTTAAGCTCGAAAAAAGCCGGCTCCTATGCGGCTCATTTTTAATTCAGAAAGATCACTCAATGAGCCGTTTGGAGCCGAGTAAATAATTAAAAACATTTAATGGCCAAAATATATTGCGCGTGTTTTTTTGTATACAATTGCAGGTTTTTAAATACTAATTTTATTAACTTATCTATGCAATTAAGCTTTGATGGGCAATTATAAAATTATCTCAACATATATCCAGCAAAAAAATCAATGATATGAAAAATAAAAACTATTTTTACTACTCACCATGCAAGCCCATATAAATGAAAAATATTAAAATTTTTATATTAAATTACTAACGTTGCAGAAACTCATCTAATTCTTAGTACATTTAAACAATATATTTATGAAAGTAGCTAAAAAAACGTGTAATAATGGCGTTATGTCAGCAAATACACAATAAAAACTCTTTAGAAGACACTTTAATAAACCTCGTATTTTCAAACGAAAAAAATAAGAAAAAAAGGTATAATAATAAATAAATCAATGAATAAGTGAATAAATGAATAAATTTGCATATATATAGCTAAGGCAGTGCAAGCGGCAGCTTTAGAATTCTCTTTAAATTGATATTGATTGAATTTATATGGGTGTCTTGCAAGCTTCTTCGTTGATCCTGCGTGACTTGTAAAATTTTTTCCCCATAAAGGCACATTATACTTTTTTTGCCATCATTCGAGTCGATATACTGGCAAACATTTTGTTTTTCTTCATTTTGCATCTTATGTATATATAAGGGACGGCTAAGATAAAAAAAAAAGAAATGAGCCGATGATCGAATGATCAAATGAGCCGACTCAAAGATCGATCTTGTAAAATATTTTTGTTGTAAATCTTTTGATCTAAAGCGGCTCAAATCGACACCTATAGCATAAGCGCCTTCGTTTGTGCATCTAAAAACCCCTGATGAATCTTTGTATCTATAATTATTTTTTGCACAGTTTTTCGATTTTTGGTCGCAGCCCCAATGGGAACTACTATTGAAAGCAGATAAAATAACACTTATGCATTATGTATCAAATAATTTTTAATTAAGAATACTATTGCAGTTTAATTGCTGATTATAGTATTTTCTAGTTATATGCCATAATTTTTACCACATAAATGTAAGCGATCGATTTGGTTTTTGATATTTGTTTGTGGATACTTTCATGTTTTGCGATTTATGGGCTTATTTCAAAGGACTCTTATCTTTGGTCTAGAAAATATTGTCAAGAAAGTTACGTCCATATGTCTTTTTATCATTATTTGTATACATATGCAGGTGTTACACGAACTAATTTACCTGATTTGCTTCTACTGATGTGATCATTATTTTATATAAAGTTGAAACATATTGTTCCCCTATGCATGAAAAATCAACCCAACAAATTATAACACGGCAAGATGTAATCAGATTTTATCTAAGCGATCATAAAGCCAACCCGAATATAAATTCACCTACTGAAAATATTGAAGATGAACGACCAAGATTTTTAGAGATTTTAAATCTCTTTTTTAGCTCTGCAGCGATAGCTGCGTGCTTGTCTTCTTTATCGAATAACTGCCAGAAACAAATCGATTATAGTACAAATTTCAATTTATTTGTGATTTTATCAATGCTTTTTGCAAACACTTCATGTATGATAAAACTTAACTTCTTTATGGAGTCTAGACACAAATATATAATGTTTAGTCTTATAAGTATATTCATGCATTTATATACAGGAATTATCTTGTATTATTTAGATCATATAAGAGCAGTATTAATTAAATGAATTTGTGACTATAATTTATTTGTCAATAAATATGTTTAAGGTTTGAAACCTTTAATATTTTGGACAGCGTAAAAAATACATCCTTATTTTCTGAGAAATATTTATCTTTTAAATTGTACCTTCAAATCGCGTGTAATATTTCCAATGGATGGATTTGTTATAATATCCGGGATAATAAAACTTTTTTACATTCAACAAAATTTTACAAACGGAGTTTCTTGACTTTCTTGAGTTTCTTTTGTTCTGCATGGAAACCTAAGTGGATAATTTGAAAATATAAAATATCATAACATCATTGTTCAAATAAATGCATTTACAGCAATATAAAGCATGCAATATGCATTGTGCAAACATTACACACATAATCACATTTAACATCATTTAATTTATAAATGGATAGACAGTAAATATACTTATTTTAAAAAATAAAATTATAAAACAGTACATAAATAATTCAAAAGTGTATTCAAACCTTTGTTTTATATTAATTACATCCAGTTTTTTTACAAAAAAACACTATTTGGACTTTTTATATTACTAAATAAGGGGTAGATATATGTAAGTTACAATTTTCGGAACTTATTTATGCTTTTTTTTTTTTTATTTTGTGTACTTTGTATTTCATATGATCGAAATGTTTGATATTGTAAAATTCCACATATACTTGTTTCTAATTTGTTTATTTTAATTTTAATGCATCATAGTTTTATATAACGTAAAATTTCTGTTAAAAAGTCTATTTTCATGGCTTATAATTAGTTAAAATACAGTAAAGTCGTTTTGAAAACACAGTTAACGAAAAAATTGTTTTTGTTGTGACAGAATTTTATTACACTATAAAAAATCCAAAAAAAAACACGCATGTATGTAATATTTACTATAAAATTTATTAAAGTTTTTAAAAGAAAAAAAATACTTTTTTGAAAAAATGGCTTATAAAAAATATTATTTAAATGAATAAAAATTAAATAGACTAGTATGTATTTCTATAGATACTTAAAAAATTTTATAGTTGAAAAAATCATCGTAGCATCAAAATTGCATTACATTTCATTATCTTCATTACATTTTATTACATTTCATTACATTATATTACATTACATTTCATTAGATTTTATTACATTTCATTACATTTCATTACATTTTATTACATTTCATTACATTTCATTACATTTCAATACATTTCAATACATTTCATTACATTTCATGCCATTTCATTACATTTCATTACATTTCATTACATTTCATTACATTTCATCACATTTCATTACATTACATTTCATAACATTTCATTACATTTCATTACATAAATCACATTTCATTACATTTCAATACATTTCATTTAATTACATTTTATAACATTTCATTACATTGCATTACATTACATTTCATTTCATTACATTTCATTTCATTTCATTACATTTCATTTCATTTCATTACATTACATTACATTGTATTTCATTTCATTTCATTTCATTTCATTTAATTACATTTCATTACATTTCATTACATTTCATTACATTTCATTTCATTACTTTATATTACATTTCATTTCATTCCATTCCTTGTTATTTTATTTCATTTCATTACATTTATATAAAATTGTTGAAACTCATAAAAAAAGCAAC
This sequence comes from Agrenia bidenticulata, assembly GCA_034694785.1. Taxonomy (NCBI): domain Eukaryota; kingdom Metazoa; phylum Arthropoda; class Collembola; order Entomobryomorpha; family Isotomidae; genus Agrenia; species Agrenia bidenticulata. Next base: position 4,385 of record JAQFYM010004847.1, read on the forward strand.
CAATTTATTAAGTAGATGTGTCTTAGTAACTAAATCATAAAAGATAAAGTGCATATTGTACTATTTTCAATCTTAAATAATCAGTTACAACTAAATAGGTTTCATTAAAATCACTAGTTTAAATAGAATTTTTTTGTATAAAATTTTTATAAGAATTTCGAATCGAATGAAGAATAATTTACAATAAAATATTTTTATAGCATACAAGGAAAATGTATTTTCCAAAAAATTGATTTTGTCACAAAAAGTTGTTCACAATATATCTTTACAGGTTGAACTAATATATTGTATACCTAGCTTGCATTTTGTAGACTGTATGAAGTATTAAAGCATTTAGCTGTTTTGTGCTATATTACCTAGTTTATATAAGAGAGTAAAAAAATATTTTCTTCAAAAAACAATACTAATAAAATTATGAATGTAGGTTTATTTTTTAAAAAGCAAGTTAAACACTTAAAAAAACAAGCAAGAGCCATTGTGCCCAATAATTTATTACTGACTGCATTTTCGTTGTAACATTACAGTTGTAGATAGATTACTATATCAAAACACATATTTTCCCCTCTTAAAAGTCTCTTTTTACAAAAAATCCATATTTGTGCGTTTTTTGTCTCCCAAGAAAGTTCTATTACGTACTTTTGACCTGTAGTCAATGGCTTCAGAAGGGAGGGGCAAGGGGTAGGCAACTCTTTCCTGGAAAAATTTTCTTGCCCTGATTTAAAGGTAAAAAAAAATTTCCTCCCGGATAATATTAGAAACTACATCCAAAAAAAAGTGCAAAAGCCTTAAAAATGTTTTATTATAGAAAAGCATATAATTTTTGTTTAAGGTTCTTTTTTTTTGCTTCCTGGAAATCGTCCTGCTGAAGAACTTGCCTGTTTTTTATTTTGAATCTTACTGTATTAAAAAAGAAGGAAATGTGTAGTTTCGCTTATAGTATTTAGGACAAGAACAAAATAACTTAAACTTATATGTATCAGAAACATTGGCAGGTATTTTTTCAACTAGGGTAGCCGCTATTTTTTGCAAAAAAAAACGAGCAAAAACGATTTTCTTTTGATTTTACAATAGTACTTACAGTTTGGAAGGAATATGAAGTTTCGAATTTGTATATTTTGTTTTTTGATCAAATACTTTTTTGATCAAATACTTTTTTGACGAAAAAAACACACTGTTAAATTTTGCGCATACATTTTGCCAAAGGCGGGTGTAAATTTTTAAACTTTTGAAGTATATTTCCTTAGTATTAAAGAACGTTAAAAAATTTAGTATAGGGTATAAAATATAAATTTAACACTCTGTGATATTTTATAAAATGGTAAAAGTGATCTTATGAGATTTTTTCTAATTAAAAAGTAAGAGTCGCTTATCAGTAAAAACACGTCTAACTAACTTCGTTTTTAGTAGATAAAAAAGCAAATTAAAAAGATACTTATATTATAACTGCAAAAAACCAAAAAAAATACGCTAACAAAGATCTACTATATTTTTGTATGTTAAAATGCACACAAACTTGTTGCTGTCTACATCGGTCATAGATTTGAATATTAAATTACGGCAATACTTTTATTTTTTGCTGCTTTATTTTACATTTACGATATTTATATTTCTAATAAATGCCAAAAAAAAACGATAAATGTAAAAAAAAAACAAATAAAGTGGCACGTTAAGTATATGCAAAGTTTTTTTATTAAGGTGCAAAATAACCCTTTGACACCCAAAAACTATGGACATATCTGCCGTATACAGGGGCGTAACCAGGATTGTTTTTTACTACGGCAAAAAAAAAAGAATATTCTAAAAAAACAAAAAATTTTATTTTTTATTTTTTATGAAAAATTTCTAAGAAAATTTAAAAAATACAAAATTTTTAAAAGTACGATTTTCGGGGGTTTATACGTCCCGAAAACCTCAACCCCTTAAAACAGGCGTGAGTTTTTCTCGGGGGGGGCATTTGCCCCCTTTGCCCCCCAGGTTACGCCACTACCCGTATAAGTTAAAAAACGTTATACGCTAATCGTTTAATAATTTTTTCTCTAAAAACATGACACTTTTTGTTTATAAATGCATTTACTTTGCAATTGTTTTATACTTGCGTTTTGTCTCTGTTTAAACAAAGTTAATGTGTTTGCACAGTGTTTATTTATTTTGCATAATAAACCCTTTTGCTAAAAAATTGAATACTTTAAACTGCTTACCTTTATATTCTTTTTTGTCTCCCAAAAAATACCAAAAAAGAAAACCTGGTGTATCATATGCATAATTTCAGCCATTCGGGCGGTGTGAAACGACGCAGGAAAGTATTATATAAACTATGTAAAGAATTCAGTATACACTGGCAGGTCTGAAAACTATTCATAGCATGATTTTAACAAGAGTCTGCTTGTTTAAATTACTACCGCCGATTTCATATCAACATGAGTTGTTATTATTTACCTTGACAAGTTTGTAATTTAAATTAACGCGTAGGAGTAAACGCGAGAAAGATGATATCGAAGCGTACAAAAACACTATAAACACTGTAAATTAGGTATAATTTGCAACGTCGTTTATCAAACTTGACAAGTTTGCTTCTAAACTTGATTTTTTTCGGTAAGATCAACTAAACGGAAAATAAAATTGTAAAAAAACTAAAAAAATCAGAGGATTATGTATAAACAATAAAATACAGCGGTTATTTTGGTTTTTTTTATATTATTATTTTTCATATTTTTTTTATAATTAAGTCTACAACTTAAAAATACGTATGCACTTTTGCACAAACAAAGATATCTAACTAGTAATAGTATAGATATTGGGGGTTTTTTACTAAAAATTGTTTATTATATAAATAATTTTGCTCTTTTCTATATTTTTATATATGAAAAAAGAATATAAATGCAATCAGAAAGTCATACAACTAAATCAAGTTTGTTTTTTTGGTATACTTTGTGTACCTAAATTTTGCCAGTTGATGCAAATTGCTTTTTTTAATAATGGTAACTATTAAATAGATCGAGTTGATAGGCCATTTTCTGATTTATATAAAACCGCAAGAATTTTGACGACAAATTTAGTCTAGAAAAAATGCAACAATTCCATGATTGATGCAAACTTGTAGAAGTTACATGCATAAAAGAAAATTCTGTTGATGCGTCTAACATGAGTTCATTATAGTTAAGTTTGATCGTTAACTCCTTTATATAAACTTAAATAAAATTTTATAGTACGCTTTTGCTGTCTAAAAAACAATAAACAACCTATTAAGGCGTTACTTGAAATTAAAAAAAAGCAAAAATGTTTAATATTCGATTTATACGCCTATCAAATTTTAAACGCTGCTATTTTTGGAAAGGTTTAGGTTTAAAAACAATCTCAATTTTGTTTTATGAACCACAGCATAAACTCATTTATAAATTTAAACGAAAAATAAAAAACTATTCATAAGATTAATGAGCAAACCTCATTTTACAAAATTATTATATACGAAGAAAATTTTGTAAAAATTTGAACAAATACATAAAGAAAGGCGCAACAGTCAAAAAAAATAATAAACGCATTGTAAATATTATAATTATTTACTAAATGACTTTAAGTCAATTTTAAATGATGTTTGACATTTAAATATTAAAGTAAAAAGTAATCAGTATATATGTTACGGGTAATTTATATTATTAGCCAATATATAGAATACCTAGGCAATTTATATAATGGCTAAAAATTCAGTCAATTTATTGCAGATTAAACAATTACACATAATGCCTAGGCATTATATAAAATACCTAGACAATATATAAAATGACGTAAAATCAAGGCATTTTATAAAAGATAAAAAAAACAGTTTTTGATGAACGATGCTGTAGTTTGTACAATTGACGTAATTTTTAAATAATTGCTTAGTCATATTTGAAGACAAGACGCCCATGCGCAAACTGCCGTATACATTTGTCTCTGTAGTTATTGGTATAATAACAACCATATGGTATTTTAACAACTTTAGATAAAGCAGGAATGCCAGATCAAGTGATTTGATATCATATTATATTTACAATCTTATTCCCACCTCTAATGGATGGTTCTAGATAATTGATACGGCTGTGTATAATTAACTCGTAACGGAAATACAGGTTAATCAAAAATGCAATTAAATATAATGGAAATGTCAATTTAGCAATCGTTACGTATATGACACCCAAAGAACTAAAAACCCATTGTTGAATATAAGTTAATGCAAAAATTGCAAAAAAATCCAGAAGTCCAAAAAAATATTTGAAGTATATGCTGATATATCTGTCGGCATTACTTTTTTATATAAAATCTACCATATTATATTTATAGTATAGTACTGTCTATTTTTTTATATTTTCTCTTGATTTTTAAACTTCTGAAAACCTAAAATAAAAATAAAAATCAAGTCTTTTCCGGTACTTAGTAATTTTTTTAGTTATAAAATTATTACTCCATAAATTGCTTTTAGTTAAGTTTAATTTAGAAGGTACTGAATCGAGTATTATTTTTTTAATGCCGTTTAATTTTTTAAGGCCTACACATGTTGATTTTTTATTTTTCTGGAGTTTTTACGAACCAACATACGATAGCGTAATAACTCAATTAAATTCAAACCATAAGTGTTGATAAATTTAAAAAGAAAATAAACACTCGAAATTTTTTATACATGTTAATTTTAGTATCTACAAATAATTATGAATTTTACAACGCGTTGCGCAAATAGAAAAAAAAAAAAATGACTAATTCACATTTTGTTACCTTATAAACAACTTTTAGGTGCGTATCTGTACATATATTAGATATCTATGACTAGTTGTTATCAGAAGAAATATATTTAAAAAATAATTAAATATTTTTTTGCAAATTTATATATGTTTTTCAAGAAAAATTAACAACAGGTTTTTTTACGACTATATCATTGTATAGTCTAAATTCAAATACTCCATTTTCTGATAACATATGAAATTTTTTTTCATGGATATAAAAAAGAACAATTAAAATTACTTTAAACCTTTCTTTTACACAAAACTGTTTAACATATATTGTCAACGTTTTGTATATTTTTATGTAATTTTTTTTTAAAAATAATATTTTTATGTTATTATTAACCGCTTTTAAATACATTTCCTTATTGCAACTGCCTTAAATCAAGAATACTAGTTTTTTTTTTTTGCAAAAATAAATGAATTACGCAATGATTACTTATACTAAAATTTTTAAATACTTTGGTTTGTCTTAAAAGAGTTCTGGTTTTTGTGCCCATAATGATCTTACGTAATATTAAATATGATATATTCTAGTTCAGTATAGTTTTACTTACCTATGCTGATTTAGATGGGTAAAGATTAAGTATTTTATGTAAGATATAATATTTTTACAAATAGTAATCAATGTTCAGCTAGCCAGCAGGGACGGATTATCATTATCGAGGGCCCGGTGGCACTTTTTTTCGGGAGCCCTTTTTTTTCAAAAAAAATCTTTAAGTAGGCAGTACTTAAATCAAGTTCTTAAATTTATATGTATTCCTGCCATAGCAATTTACTTGTAAAGTAATATCGAATCATCAGAAAAAAATATATTTTTTTAGAGTATATTTATTAAAAAAATTGCATTTAACACCAATACAAAAAGCAACAGTTAAACATGGTACGCGTAGACACGTTGATGCAAAAAAACTTGCAAAAATCTACTTGTAAGGCGTCATTATAAATTGGTAAAATTATTTACATTTCTGTTTAATATCCGTTTTTAAAACAAAGATCTTACAATATTAATGCTAAAATTTGTATTCTATAAGCCGTATAGAAATATGCGATAGAAAAGAATTATTTCATAACAGATTTTACATTAATTTGCAACAGCCTCCTATAAAAATGCGTAAAAAAAGCTATGAACGCATATTCTACTTTGAAAAGTAAAACTAGGAAACAAATAAGCTTTTTAAGTATGCAACAGGCACTTAAAGCACTTTCATATTAATGCATGCTTTAATCAAAATCCACTACCCAAAGGGTTTTTTTTGCATTTTTTAGGCTTTTATAAAAAGTTTTAAAATTTAAAAAGTTATTCAGAAATAAAAAAAGCTGGCATATCTTTGTACTAAATATCTACTAGGCATAAAATGTGTAGAGTACGTTTTTTATTTGTTTTTTAGTCTTGCAATTGCTGCCTGGCAGGATTGGGTAAAAATAAAGGAACATGAAAGCACGGCTTGTAATTTATTTATCTGGCTGTACACAATATATCTGTTATCTGAGAAAGTTTCATTAAGTCACTTGCATCAAATTAGAATAAAAAAGCGTATCCATGAAGTTATTATATTAAAACAATATACATACATTTTATATATTTGATGCATTTTTACAATAACTAGTGTTCTTTATTACCAAGCATACTCAGATAAGAAAATATAAACCGATTTCGCAAAAGAGTGTTGACCTGTTTTTTGTTTTATTCTTTAACATAAAGTATAATCTTTTGGCACACTAAACGATATAAAAAACAATCAATAAGAAGGCGTGCTGCTTATTAAAAAAGTTTTTAGTACATTTGCGGTTATTAATGCAAAAAAAAGCTTTTAACGCAAATGGTTTTTTTTCACAGTATTATTAATCTTTTAAAATACCAGCTTTGATTAAAAAACTTGCATTCCAAAATCTATTTTATTTTGTTGTTTTTCTTTATGAAAAAGTCGTGTCAAGTTTACTTTTTGTAGGAGCCCCGAGCCCATGCTTAGATTGCCTCGCTTCCCCTTATATCCGCTCCTGCTGGCCAGCTGTTGCAAAAAGTCAAATTATGCTTTATGACCAAAAACCGCGTTTAAAGTGCATTCTTTAGGCAAAAAGAGGTACTGAATTTGGATGTTGATTTAATAATAAAAAAAAACGAACATGAAATATTTTTTTCCTGTTTCCTTTTTGGTATAAATATACGAAGTTATTTTAAAAACAATATGTTATTTTTATTTGTACTATGGAAAAAAAATATTTTTTTGCATATAAACAAAAATTAACGCATAAATTAATCTGTCACTGAAACGTATGACCGTTTAACAATAGGTTTACTCTTGGCAAAAAAAAAATCATATGCAGATTTTAAAGGAAGTGTAGAAAAAAAACACTTTTGTAAGTATATTTTAGTTTTTACAATTTTTGATTTTTAAAAAAAAAAAAAATACTTCGAAATTCATACTAAAGGTATAAGACTTACAAAAATACAAAAAACAAAAATAAAATAGCTTTTGATAGTTTATCTAGACAAAGAAAATATTCTTTTTTATTTTATTTTGCATTTTTTTATGCGCATATATGCGTCATTTGCATGATTTTTATTTGCCAAGAGGTTATAAAACAATACTTAATTTTTTAGCTTCGTACTTTTTACTTGTAGATATTCGCTATAATCAATATTGTTTTATCTTTATATCCATGTTGCTAAAATTAAAAGAAGTAAGGTCTTGAAGGTGTACTGTAAGCGACAAGATTAATAAAAAAAGTGCGCATGTAGTATTTCATTCATGTTATAGGGTATGAATTTAAGTATGAATAATTTATTTTTACAGTCAATTTTTTTATGATTCGTAGGGGATAAGTAGCAAAAACAAACTCGTAAATGAAAAATTGTTTAATCATCTCTTTTCACAACAGAAAGAAGCAAAATTAACAGCTATACATCAATAAAATATTTTAAGTCTACATAAAAAGGCTTTTAAACATGCATACAACTTTGTTGCCTAAAAAAAACTTTTAATAGTTGCTTTAATGATCGCATTTACAATTCAAGTATTATTTGATTTGTCTCTGCAATGCTTTCTTTTTTATAGTATTTGCTTTTTTTGATTAACATAAGGAGTAAAGTGGCTAAAAAAACGCGCATACCTAAAGCAACAGTCTATTTACGCCACTTTTTTGTTTTTTTTACCCATATGTTTTTGTCGACAATTTCAAGAATTATTACATAATAAAATATTCGAACGGTTTGCTGTACCACAAAAAATGTCGTAGTGGTAGAGATATATTTTTTTTATTGTAAGAGATTGTTCGGGGTAAAAAATTGAAAAAAAAACAGTTAAGTGACTTTGCCATGTATCCTAAATTTGTTGTAATACATTTACACGTTTTTTTTCTAAAACAGTCTGTTTTATCCAAAAAAATTTAAATACATGTTTACTTTACTTTAAAGTATAGTTTCAAATAGATTTCGAGTAAGAAAAACACCCAAAAATTTTGTACACACCTAAATATATATTTTGCAAATATCAACGAAGCTTTCTTATAACAAAAAACTACCCTATTACAGAAAATTTTTATAAATGCTTATATATTACTAAGTGCATAAAATAAGAATATAACCAAAATATTACAAGAAATATATTATAAACTTGTAATAAAAATGTAATTTAAGTTTTTTAAAAATATAAGAAAAGTATTTTTTCAGAAAAATATTATATAAAAAATTTAAAATCAGTAGTCGTGTCATCAAGATAATATTTGTTAATATAAGTATAATTTTTTTGCAAGACTACAGTAGGTGTAAAAAGGTACAATATGTTTAATCATGCATGTTTGTATGTTTTCTTTGCGTGTTTAATACAAAAACTCATTTGTATACTTTACTTACAAGCGCAATAATGTGAAACATTCTTACAATGTGAGCCAAATAAATTTTGCAAAGCTTTTTTTATTATCAATGTTTTTTCGTATGTTTTATGTGTATTTTTGGCTTTTTACACAAATGCCATAAATATTTTGTCTTTTAAAAATATTACACCTATTATTATATTTGAGTTTATACAAAATATGCATACCAATAATAGCTTCTTAAGATCTATTTACACGAAACAAAATAATTACCGTTGCCTTGCTAAGTTATTATCTATGTTGCATAAGGCTGCATAAATGTGTTTTAAAGTATAAAAAAGCTACGTTACTCATTCGAATGTATGGTGAAGTACCATATGGTGCAATATACATAAAAACGTTACATGGTTAAAATAAGTAACTTTTATATCTTTAAAATGCATTTAATGTTTAGATCTTATTTGACGCGCAAACTAAATGGTTGATACGGATGTCAAATAATAAACTACGCTAGCGTATAAATACAGCTTTTATTGACTAGAACTTCCAATTAATGGCCTTCAATTATAAAAGAAAAAAAATTGTTATTTCTTTTGCAGATTTTACAAACTTAACTATTAAACTTTCAATTTTTGTTATCAGATAATGATTTTTTTCATAATGCGTTGTGTAATGCATTACAATATTTTAAAACTCTTTGTATCTCGCTTTTTGTTTTTTATTATAAAATGATAGATTATCCACCGTGAATACTAAAAAAGTGAATACAATATATATAAAACGACATATTTGTTAAAAAAAGTAAACAGCAAAAAAAAGTGGTTTGTTTTATGTTCTTAAAAACCAATTCGCAAAAGAAGCAGGAAAAATATAAAATAATGTACAAAAAAAATATAATCTAACCAAGGCTTTGTATGAACTATGTATTTTGCTTAGCATATAAGTAAATTACCAGTAACAGATCGATTTTCTCTACAAAAAACTTTTTAGACTATACATAAGATACTTTAGATGTAAAAGTACTATTAAAAACAAAAAATTTGTAAACGTTATACCTGCTCAGATATTTTTGTCGTTGCTCTGGCATTTTATTGTACATAATTTGTTCATTCACCGATATACTTGAGTATAAAAACACTATATTAAGTTTTTTTGTCATATACAACTAAAGAAATTATATATATAATCGTAATGCACTGTACAATAGCACAAAAAAAATAAAACTTGTAATAATATAATGTGTTACGTATGATGCTGCATAAAATTTTTTTGCTATTCGTAACTAGTCGTTTTTATAGAAAAATAATATATATCAAAATGTAAAACAATGTTCGTTCGTTACAAGATCAAATGATGAATGTGTAAAGCTTTTAATATGTTTTTAAAAAACGCTTTCATAATATTTAATTAATTATATATAAATAGTTGGACATCGAATAAATTAAATTACTATTTTTGTCTTTTTTGTCTGTAAATAACGCAAAATAACGTAATTCTTACACTCTAA
>JAQFYM010004848.1:0-14456 GCA_034694785.1 Agrenia bidenticulata
CCTGGATCTGTACTTTATTACAATAATAATGTAATGTGGTCCGTCTCATGAAATAAATAATAATAATAATAATAATAACTAAACGTAAAAAATACACCCTGGCTCGGGCTTCGGCAAGTTGAACCAGTAAGCTTTGCATTGCTATTGGAAGTATGGGCTTGTATGTTATAAGAGACTTACGACTTTGTTTTGAATCCTTTGCAGGCATAGCCCTTCCGGATAATTTCTTTGCGGATTTAGGTTTGCTACCTTTAACTGCACGGCTTTCCCTAAAAAAGGGATATCCATAATATGGGTTTCTGACATTTTCTGAAAAGTTTATGTCACTTTCTGGGAAATATTGGCCTTTTACTTGGTCAGTAATAATTTTTAGGCAGAGAAATAAAAAGAAGCAATAGGATAGTTGTGCCATAGTTAAAATTCAAAAATGTGGAGTAGGAAGTTTATTTCATTGCTGTTCCAATTAGAGGCTTGAAATGAAAAGGGTCAAGCTGTGCTAACAAATCAATCAATCAAATCAAAACAAATAACTCATTACAAAGTTTCCAAGAAATCATATCCTTTCTAGGTTAGGTATGGGCATTACCATTTCCAAAACTATTAGCCCCGTCACTCGTCTTTGGTTCGGCAGTTAATTGATTGACTTATATTGAGTCTAAATAAGAATCCGCCAAGGATCTGTGTGTGTGTGTGTGTGTATGTCTGTTACCAGTTGAATCTACCGCTCCCTGCGCATGCTATCTATGATCAAATTTCACAGTGCTCCATGATGACGTCTCTGCGATGCCCATATTGGCGGGTCCTAAGGGTGATTATTTTTCTAGGCGATGCCCGTTACAGCGGGCACCGATGGCTAGTCTCAATATAAGAAAGCATGAAGCATTGTAAATTGTTAGTAGTTTAATAACCGCCCTCAACACACAGTCCTGTTACCTTACGGTTTAATTCTACCTGCTAAACCAGAAGGAGGGGCTAAAACAACTAACAGAGACACATTGAGATTTAGGTTAATTCATAACTTCTACGAATTAATGATACTATAATCACTAGGGTTGAATCTTTAAAAATACTAGGCATAACTATCGATTGTAAACTTGATTTTATTGAGCATGCCAATATCGTTGCCAAAAAATGTAATTCTATTCTCTTCTCCTATTATCCTATACAAAGACTGTTAAGCTCTGAAAGCAAACAAATTATAGTCAATGCTAATGTTTTCTCAATTATTAATTATGCTTATTCTGTATGGGGAAATGGCTCTGATACTACAAAAAAAATTGTTGATAAAATACTTCGTTCATCAGCTAGGTTTATCTTCAATCTTAAGAAATATGATCCAGTATCTAAGGAATTTAACTATGATTTAGAATGGTTAAATTCTAAGTACAGATATCAATTTGAATCTCTGAAAATAGCATTTAAAATCACTAACAATCTTGTTCCAGATAAATTTGTAAATTACCTCAATATCTCTGATACAAATTATCTTCTCACTCGTAATAACACTTATATAAATTTAGACAATTTAAATTTAGAGAAGTACTCAAAACAATTCTTAAATATAATGCCTCAAATTTGTGGATTAATCTTCCAAACAACATTCGTACATGTGTATCTTTTCCATTGTTCAAAAAATTAACCTTATCTTACCTATTGAACAAACAAATAACTGAATATGAACCAATCCTTCATGACTTGAATACTTGTCCAATCTCGTGCAATCTATGTGCATTAATGTTTGATGATCTTCCTTGACTCTGTATTATGATATTTTTTTTTTTACTGCCTTATGGTATAAAAATGCTGTGATGTAATTTACCTTAAACGTAAGGGTATCACTTCTATGAGATAAATAAAATACGGTTAATTTAGTTTCATTATTTTTGCCTTCCAATTTTTTAGCCTTCTTTTTGATCGACGTTTTCCCAGTCGGGTAATTACTGCATTTTCCTTTTTCATGTTCCTTCAGAGGGAGCGATTCCCAAAAGACTCGACGCTGCTCGTAAGGGTCACCAACAAGCTTTGGGGTAATATTTATACTAAAATAATTGATAGATGATGAAGTGGCAGTTGGTCACGGTCGTCCAAATGTTCCGCCTGGATTCCTTTTATGATTTAGTTATTTAAATATCAAATGATTGTATCTTTAAATTCACGAGACTACACAAGAAAAGCTTTCTTACCCCGTTTTCATAAATAAAGTGATCACTTTAATATACTAAACGGAGAAATCTCCATCTGCAGATCCAATCTTAAGAAATGGATAGTCACCAATGGAGTCAAACAAAAAGTTCATATCATCCGCATGAAGCATACCTAGAAAAAGCATTTGGTATTGCATCAGAAAAAAAACATCATCATACTTTTATGACAATTTACACCAACAATGTTAAATCATTTACCGTCAAATTTGGCCTTGAAATCAAATTGATTTTCCGACTGCCTGCCATGGTAATTATTAACATATGGGTAGACTGGCTGAATGCTGGAATGCAACTTAATCGATTTGGCTATTCCGTTGAGGAACATACGGTCTGAATACATATTGCTAACTGCTCTATGAGCAGAAGCATCGATAGCGTGGGATTTTACGTAGAAATCGTAAATTTTGACTGTCACGTGTCGATTAAGATCGTTGGGCAGTAATAATCTGAGAAGCTGATTTCTTTTGGAGGCAATTAACAATTTGCGCCATCGATCTCTTACTACTCGAACATCCAGTGTTTCCTCCTAATTCGGTCGCGTAATGTTTTGGATTAGGTCGAAAAGCCCAAGGATTCAAGGCGGAGCCGGACTGAGAGATGGCATATTTAAATAACCCTAAAAAGATTTAAAATGCATGAGCATCTGTAAGGACAGACTGACAACGGCAATCATAGAACACTGCCCAATCAAAGGGAACATTTAACCTTAATCATGTGACTGACCTTTACTCATGGGAGACAGTAAATGGCACTGAACAGACGCCCCGCCGCAGCTCAATCCCACAAATTACCTTGCCCTTATCCCCTCCGAATAAGTGGATGTATTTTTGGACCCACTTCAGAGCCAGTACTTGATCTTTGAGCCCCATTTTTCCAGAAACGGTCCCTTCCATCGTATTGAGGAAATCAGCTTGTTCGTAATTTTAAATTCAACAATGAAAATAGTTAGATCTGGCTATTTAATCCGTTTTTTTTACCTAATGCCCCCAGCCGGTTATTAATTGACACCAATACAATATCCTCATCCATCATGTAAGCTCCTTTAAACAGTTTGGATCCTCCCATCTGGAAACCTCCAGGAGAAGTCCAAACCATTACTGGCCTCTTTTTACTCACCTAAAATTATAATATTCAGAAGTTGTAGTTAAAAAGTCCGAATTATTTTAATCAGTTGAGGTTTGCGGGAGTTTCAATCAAAAGCTATATAAGCTAGGGGACAGGTTAATCGCAGATTTGACACTGCAGTGAGTGTTATGGGGAAAATTAATATAGTTACTCTATGATAATTAATTTTTTTAAATTGTATCTTAAAATCCAGTGTTTGTGAATAGACTCATATGAGATTATTTCTCCCACTTACATCGGAAGTATAAACTGTGAGTGTTACCCGATCAACAATTACGGTTTCTTTCACGTCAAAATGATACAGTGGAACCACCGTAGTTCATGGCCGGCTAAAAATCGTAGATTTTAACATTAAAATCCACACGTTTAAGACCATAAAATTCAATTGTAATTTACAGTGGATTCTTCGTACAAACAACTGTCGTTATTTACGTTGAACTCATGGTGATTTCATCGCATAAAAAATTGCAGTTTTCACGCAGAAAATATGGACGGATAATACTGCAAAATTGCTGAATTTATTCATTCAATTTAAAAATTTAATTTCCAATTATATAGTGGGATACAAATGTAACATTCAGTTCCATACGGAATCAGCCAACATTTCTTATCGATATTATCTGCATCTACAGAAACAGTTATAATTGATAAACAACTGACTTTGTAAATACCTAATATGCTACTTTTACATGGCACAGAAAAAAAATCTGCTTTGTTTCTAAATTTCATGTATTTAAAACTATTAGGATTTTCATTCTTTGTTAACATTATGACAATTGATCCACATTTTAGTCTAAAACAATCATCCTTACCGTTATGTTTAAAATACAATTCCTTATCAAATTTTACTCTTAGAATGTATTTAGAGCTTTCTCGCTCTCTTATTCTATTTATGGCTTGCTGAAATGGATTAAACTGGGCTCTTAGGGAACGCTTAATTACTTGCATGTTATTTTCGAATTCAAAAGCACTGAACGAATCAAATGGCCAGTGAATAAGGGCGTCACTGCTTATGTGAATCAAGGAATGCACGTTGTATACCAAACATTCTCGGGAATAAATCAATGGGACTTTCTCAACAAATAATCGTAGCAGTTTTCTAGCGAACAAGTTCCATTCAAGCACTTGTGCTTTATCAGAAATCAAAACGGTTACTGCCACACTTAGCAGCATAAAGTGATCGTATTTAACCTTTGTTAAAATATTTTTTAGGGACACAGGTCCTGTATAAAGTAAAAAAGTTCTGAATTCAGTGGCCTTCCACATGTCCATCTCTTTGACCGACCGAGGTTTTCGGGAAAACTCTTTTGGGCAGGTACAAGAAAATTTATTGAGGGATTCTGATAATTTAAAAATATTTATAGTTGAAAGTTTATATGGTAAAGGACCTTTCACCCAGTATCTTAGGAACTTTCGGACTACTCCGAGACAAATAAGATGCATATAATCTAAAGGCACAGCTGTTACTAAAGGTACTTCAATTTCTGAAAATGGGGACACACCAATATGATGGTTTTGATACTTTTGATTTTGAAAGTCTTCATCAGTTCTTAACGGACTATCTAAATTTTCAAAAATAACACGTCCGCTCCAAACCCCTTTGTCAATACATTTCTCGCATCCGTAGTATGCATTGTGTACTTTGCACTGTTTAATAAAGCTTCTAGCTGGGGCATCTGCGATTATTCTAGATACTTTTCCTATGACAGTAACTGATTTGTAATTTATACCAATCTTTAGTTGCTTTAACTCTTCAATTAAATCTTTTAAGTATTCATTTATATCAGACGGCTTAGTTTTCCCATAATAAAGTCCTACAATAAAAACTCCATACTCGCTCTCTAAACAGTTAACCTGAATTGGCCAAAATTGATTCGTGTTACTTTTAGAAATAGGTAAACCATCGAAACTCAAAGCAATATTAAGATCATACTTATCATCTTTAGTCTTAATGAATCCAGAATCTATTTGTTTAAATAAATTTTCTATCAAGCCAAAGTGACAATAACGTCCATCGCCTAAAATTTTCGATTGGAATTCAATCGAACATTTCAAAAGCGTTCTATGATCTTTAGGCAAACACTTTAAAAACTCGAACTTTTTTAAACTTTTTAAAAGATCATTGACGGCCATTCCTGTTACGTTATGATTAATTGCCCACATCCTCAACTCCGTCTGTAACTCAAAAACACTAACACTAGCGGGTTTAATATTATCAATATCCGATATGGGGCTTTCACAAGAAGAGATACTTTGAATTTCAATAGAGCTATCTGAACTTGAATTTTCTGGTTCTGTATATTTAGTATTACGAGTCACTGGAGCCCTTATAACATTACGACCGTTATTTACATCCTCAATATTTTCACGAACCCTTCTTGCAACTAGTCTGCGAATATTTCTTGGCGAACGTCCCTGTTTATCCATGCTGATGATATGTAACGAAAAAGTTTATTATTTTTTAGTGAACCGGAACCAATTCATTGCTGCCCCTTCGATAACATCATCTTGAGCTATTGGTTTCGTTCTTCTTATGCTATCTAAAATATTCGGTTATCATTAGTAAAACTTTGAAAGAGTAAATTGTATATTTCTTTTTATACCCTTTAAAACTGACAAGAGCTTTAAACTCTTTAAAGCAATTTTATCTCCTTTCCCGGTGAAGTTAATCCGTTTCCGCAGATTCACGCCAAATACTTTTTTCAAGATTTTTCTAGTATTTTTCTCAACAGTTTCCCCGCCAATCAAAGCCAAATAGTCGATCTTGTTGGACAAAAAATAATTAACTTAAATAAGATAACTGATTAATGCTTAAGAAAATAATCGCCTGTAATTCACCGTTAATAGACGATTCGGTTCTACAGCAAGCCAGTTTTCAAACTGCCACATAGTGGCCTCATTCTCAATTGGGAGGTTTGGAATGGCTGCAAAGTTAGGAGTTTCTGTACCGTCCGAATTCTGTCTGATGTTGTGTAGTAAAGCCTTTACTTCTTGTAGCTCTTGTGATTGTTTCTCCAATAGAGTAAAAACTTTTTCCTGCATACCTAAATTTGTTTAAATCATGAGTATTTGAACTAGAATATTGTTAAAATATGAATGAAGATATTAAATGTTTACCACGTAATAGCTCCTTAATCTCCTGCAATTCTAGTGAGGCCACAATAACAATCGGTGATTCTGTGTTTGTCTCATAAATTGTTTTTGAATTTTGAAAATCAGTTGAGTTTATCGATAACTCGGACTCAATGTGTAGGGAAACGTCATTATCGGGAAGATCAGTAGAAACGTTTAAAAATGTCGCTGTACTTGGATTTTCTTGAAAATCAAAAAATTGTTAAAAAATAACCAGATACGAATAGCAAAATAAAAAGGATTCATACTACCATGAAGTATTGTGCTGGGAGGAGTGATATTAAGTTCTTCTGAAGCATCTGAAGAACTTGAACTAGCCCTTCTAGTATTTCGGATTTGAGATTTTCGGACTTCTGAACGACCTCGTCGAGTTTTAGGTGTTATCTGAGTTGTTGATGGCTCGGCCTCGCTTTCAAGGTTTGACGTAGCTTCTGCAATTGTAAGCTTTTTGCAGGCTTTGTCATAGTCCCCTAAAAAATTTCAAACTTATAATACCTATTTGCTCATTAGTTATCTTCATCTTTAACTTAATATATTACCGTACTGTCCGATTACTTTATTATACGGGTGCCTTGACCATGATGTTTCTGGAACTGTTGTTGCAGTCTTAATTAACTTTTTTAAGGTTGGTCCATGATTTGGGGGCCACAAACAAATACTTTCTAGTGGGTCAATCCATATAGTTGGGACAATTTCTACAGGTCGTGAACCATCAGAGTCCGGAATAAATTCAACTATTGAATATTTGTGAGACGCCATTGCTGCTGCTGCGATGCCACGAGACATTTAATCTCGGCCACGTACATTGAGAGTGAAATCAATTGTTGTAAAGATGTGAAAAATTCAAACATTGCGGTGCAAACTTTAGCTACTATTTAATCCTAATTTTTGACGTAGAATACATGTTTTCTATGGTGTCAATATTATTTGAACCAAAGAGAACGATTTATCTACGTGAAATATTCAGCTTCTTTAGAGTCATTATTTGTGCCACCTTTTCATACATGGAAATGTCGAAAATACCACATCATATTTAAGATGAAGTATATTCAACGGTTATTCATTGCATATTTGACGTGTAATTTTATAGAAACATAACTTCAACCGTTCTAACGATTTTTATGCGTAAAAGTGATATACTTTGTTGATCGGGTAGGCAGTCCTCAACCCCGTCGATTGCTTGTAAGAAGCTTTGAAATTGAATACAAAATGGAGGCAATTCCTTGAGATTATGTATCGTTCCTTTCCAACCATCGTCAATTTCAGGATCCTTGAAAATAAAAAAAATTGCTTAGTTAAGTAAAATCATATCTTTAATATTTTGTAAAATTAATTGGTACAAGTAAAATAGTATTTAGAACTCACACCAAAACGTAGCTTAACTTTGCCGTAAGGGATTCCTAAATGTCCATAGTAAGTCCGCCCCTGCCTCGACTCGTATGCAACTCCGTCCACTTTCCGCAACTTGTCCATCGTAATTCTAGGGGCTTTCGCCCTTGCTATTCAAAATTGAACGGGTTAAAATACTTTATCGTCGACAACGCCAGCATTTTTAGCCCGAGCTAGGGCTTTTGGAACCGTTCATCTCCGTTTATTTGTCTGTCCGATGATAACTCACAAAGAAATGACTCCCACCTTCCAAATTTCCCATACTCATTTGGTGGTTGAACCCACCCGGTTAAAACTAAATGCAAAAAATATGCACCCTGGCTCGGGCTTCGACAAGTTGTACCAGTAAGTTTTGAATTTATATTGGAACTATTGGAAGTATGGGCTTGTATGTTAAAAGGGACTTACGACTTAGTTTAGAATCCTTATCCTGCATAGCCCTTCCGAGGAATTTCTTTGAAGATTTAGTTTGGTTACCTTTAACCCCGCGGCTTTCCCTGACAAAGGGATAAGGATACGGGCTTGCGACATCTTCTGAATAGTTTATGACACTTTCTTGGAAGTATTTGGCTTGCACTTTGCCAGCAATAATTTTTAGGCAGACAAATAAAAAGAAGCAATAGGATAGTTGTGCCATAGTTAAAAATCAAAACATGTGGAGTAGGAAGTGTATTTCATTACTGTTCCAATTAGAGGCTTGGAATCAAAAGGGTAAAGCTGTGCTAACAAATCAATCAATAAATCAAATCAAAACAATTAAACTCATTACAATTTTCAAAAAATCATATCCTTTCTATTTTAGCTCATATATACTGATTTTAATATTGATTTTATTATCTATGAAAAACAAGCTCTGATTTATTTAATTCTAATTCTAACTACTTTATTATTTAACTCTAATGTGAAATGGGATTACATCAATGTATCTGGGTGTTGTATAGATAAAGATTACAGGAAGGAACCGTTACACTCTCTGAGCATTACCATTTCCAAACCTATTAGCCCCGTCTTAAGCTCGGCGGTTAATAGGTTGACTTATTGACACCAAGTTACACAAATTAGTGGGTCATGACACTTGATCATTATAGTTCACAAAGAGGGTCACATATGATCGAAGTACATTGAAATATAGTTAACTCAAATTCTCTTTCCCAAAACCAAAATCTCATTTTACATTTGCATGTTGATTTGTGTTCAAGTGTGCCATGTCATGCTGTTGCCTGTAGCCGTTCGTAATGGTTTAGGTTAGGTTAAATAAAATTAAATCTGTGTGCTACCTTTGTTGGTATATTTGAAACTGTATTTTATTGTAGGCATCCATAATGGAACATAATTATCAGTCCCACTGTTGACAGGTGTTAAATTTAAGAAAAATTTTCGGTTAGTAATTCCACCTCTGGCTTCTTCCTTCTGCTGCTAATTTGGTTTTCTTTTTTTTTCCTCCCAATTTTGCAGCTTTCTTTTTTATTGATGATTTCCCCGATGCTAATTGGGTTTTATTATTTTTTCCTCCCAATTTTTTAGCCTTCTTTTTGATGGATGTTCTCCCAGCCGGGAAACTGCTGCATTTGCCTTTTTCATGTTCCTTGAGAGGGAGCGAGTCCCAAAAGACTCGACGCCTCTCGTATGGGTCAGAAACAAGTTTTGTGATAAAATCGATGCTAAAATAATTGATTGATGATGAACTGGCAGTTGGCCACCGTCCATATTTTTCGTCTGGACGCCTTTTCAAAGATTAAGTCATTTAGATTTCAAATGTTTTCATCTTTAAATTCACGAGAATCAACAAAAAGCTTCTTACCCCGTTTTCATAAATGCTGTGATCATTTTAACATACTTGATAGAGAAATCTCCGTCTGGAGTTCCTTTCTTAAGAGATGGATAGTCCCCAATGGTGTCAAACAAAAAGTTCATATCATCCGCATGGACCATACCTAAAATAAGAATTCCGTATTGTATCAGAAAAAAATCATCATACTTTATGACAACTTCATGACCAATAATAAAATTCGTTTTCTAATAAATAAATATACTATGAAAAAAAGGCTGTAAAAATAATTCTTAAAATGGACTTAAAATGAAGGTCATGTCAGTCATCTTTGAAATAAAATCTCGTTCATCCAAAGAACCAGAGAAATACAAGATTAACATTAACATTGTTGTTTGTGGTTATACAAACTTAAAATGAAAACTTAACCCTCTTTAAATAGATTATAGACATATCTATAATACTCACAATAACTCATAATTGCCAGTTAAGTCTGACCCATACCCACGCTAATTCATGTTAATTTAAATGGGAGGTCGGCCTCATCTCATCCTTAGCCATCATTCCTTAAGAATTTTTTTTCATAACTTTCAGCCTCCAATTTCCGTCCTTTCAGTTGAGCCAAATTATTTTTCATGATAACTGTGACACAATTTTGAATGATTTACCGTCAAATTTGGCCTTGAAATCATACTGGATGCCGGACTGCTTGGCCTGGTAATTATTAACATATGGGTAGACTGACTGATGTTTAGCATGAATCTTAATCGATTTGGCTATTCCGTTGAGAAACAATCGATCTGAATATATATCGTCTACTGCTCTTTGAGCAGAAGCGTCGATAGATCCTGATTTTACGTAGAAATCGAAAACTTTTGATGTCACTTCTCGATTAAGATCGTTTCTGGAGCCGCAGTAATGGTCTTCGTAGTACAGAGTATTTGCGAAAATCGGGTTGTAGTTTGTGTTCAGGTTCTGAATGAAGCTGGGTTTATTAAAAACTGAAAATATTCATTTTTTTAAAATCATTTTGCTCCTTTTAAAATTGTATGACTTTTCTAATCTCACAAACAAATGGTCTGTTGGAGCTGAGGTTACAAGAGTCATACCAAATAGCACAGCGATTATTGAACAAAATATATAGACTAAAATATATAAAAATATTCTCACTGTCTGCCAAGTAGAACCCCCCTTCGTTCTCAACAAAGCCGACCATCCAAGGAACGCGATTGACAATAGCTCCTGAGTTCATTATCTCGATGGGACTTTTAAGAAGAAATTTTTGCCCAATCCCATTATTGACTTCAACGGATGGAGTGTAATGCATGTTAATTAACTCATATTCTTGGCTGTATTTCTGTTAAAAACACAAACCCGGTCAAGAAAAGCTTTATAGTAGCCTATTTTAGATTTAATTCGGTACTTCAAGCAGTTGTTGTTTTAAACGTATGATTAGTGTAACGTGTAGATGGCGTTCTTCAAAATACGTCGCAGGATTTAGGTTTACATGATAAAAATTTGTTTTGAACCAAACAGGATGTAGTCATGTATGCATATTACTTATTACCACTAGTTTCCGTTGGGCATCAACAACCTGAGAAGCTGATTTCTTTCGGAGGCAATCAACAATTTCTGCCATGGATTTTGTGCTACATCCAGCATTTCGTCCTAATTGGGTCGCGTAATGTTCGGGATTAGGTTGAAAAGCCCAAGGATTTAAGACGGAGCCGGACTGAGAGATGGCGTATTTAAATAATCCTAAAGACATTTAAAGTTATTTTCAGGAACTCTACAATGTCGAACTACTTTATGATTAGTAGTTGTAAGGACAGACTGACAACGGTAATCATAGAGCCGCCCTGCCTAAAGGGAACAGTAAATCTCAATCCTGTGACAGACCTTGACTCATGGGAGACAGCAAATGGTACTGAACAGACGCCCCACCGCAGCTCAATCCCGCAAACGTCACCTTGTCCTTATCCCCTCCAAATAAGTGGATGTTTTTTTGAACCCACTTCAGAGCCAGTACTTGATCTTTGAGCCCCATATTTCCAGAAACCGTCCCTTCCATCGTATTGAGGAAGCCTAGATTATTTCATCAGCTTTTTCAAATTAAACAATGAAAATAGTTAGATCGTAGCTGTTAAATCCGTTTTTTTTTACCTAATGCTCCAAGCCGGTTATTTATTGAGACCAGTACAATATCCTCATCCATCATGTAAGCTCCTTTAAACAGTTTGGATCCTCCCATTTGGAAACCCCCAGGAGAAGTCCAAACCATTACTGGCCTCTTTGCACCCACCTTGAATTAATGACAGTAAATGATGCCTTTAAATAGTCCTAAACATTTGAAACTGTTCAAGAACCCTTCGGGTGTGTCCTTGAACTATGTCATTAGAAACTCATACTGAAAGTACTGAGGATTTTATGTGGGGCATTCAAAAAATAGTTACTCTTACTAGCAGAGTGGTGACCCAGTCGGGCCACAAAAAATGAGGGTTTCCAGGGATTATTTGCGGATTTTTTTTTATTAAACCTCGCTGTAAAAAATACAATAATGAGAACTCCACCGTGGAAGACGGTGGAGCTCTAAAAAATAAAGTACCATGACCCCTTACTTAATAGTATTCCTCACAGTCCCCAGTAGCCCTTACTTAATAGTATTCCTCGCAGTCCCCAGTACCCCTTACTTAACAGTATTCCTCGCAGGCCCACTCTCAGGCCCAGTACCCCTTAATAGTATTCATCGTTGGACCAGTGCCCCAAACTTCATAGTTTACCTCGCAGGCCCAGTACAGCTTACTTTTAAAACACCAGATAGATAAGATAAGGTACCTATCGATAAGTCTAGATAAGCTGTAATTGTACCCTATAGTGTAGTATATTTTCCCCGGTTTTGATACTATAAGGATTACGATTAATGGACTAATTATTTGTCCAACGATAAGCATTGATGATAAGCTTAAATTTAAAAAATATTCACCAACTACTGAAGTCAATGGTAATAACATACGCTTGTACCTGGTCCCAGGTGTATGGAGTAGGTACTTGGCAGCCCAAGTTTAAAAAAAGAAAAGGTTCAAAACGTTTGGTCGGCTATCAAAAATGGTTAAAAAGGTTGGGTCAGTTTCTTAAAAAAGGTTCACTTTCCGAAGCTCCTATCCTGCCCTGCATTAGTTTAAATGTAATTTACTTAATTTGATTAATTTAATTAATTGTGATTACGTAGTAGATATTGCCAGAGATTTTTTGAATAGTTATGATGCACCTCAATAAAACCTATCGATTAAAAAAAAAACCGAAATCGGATAAGAAATGAAAGAGTAGGTTGCTCCACAAATTAACATGGGACAGGACACCGCAAGTTCCGGCGTATGACTATTAGTATTTAGATGAGATTTGACTGTTTTTTTGGGGGGGGGGGTTTGAACGGTTTTTCGGTCTCAGTGTGATTCTTTATGATTTTTGTGACTCGACTCATGACTCATATGAGATTATTTCCCCCACTTACATCGGAAGTATAAACTGTAAGCGTTAAACAGTCCTCAACCCCGTCGTTTCTTTGAAAGAAACTTTGAAATTGAAGACAAAATGGAGGCAAGTCCGTGCGTCTATGTGTTCCTTCCCAACGATCGTCTGGTTCAGGGTCCTTGAAAATCCAAAATTGTCTTCATACATTTAAAGGTTGAACCAAAGCTTTTAAACTTAATTGTTAGATTTGAAATATTATTTAGAACTCACACCAAAACGTTGGTTAACTTTGCCATAAGGTATTCCTAAATATCCATAGTAAGTCCGCCCCTGCCTCGACTCGTAAGCAACTCCGTCCACATTCCGCTTGGCGTCCATCTTTATCCTAGGGGCATCTGCCCTTAGTGCTATTCAAAATTTAACGGGTTAAAATCGTCGACAATATCCAGTACTTTTTAGTATTGCTACCGAAAGTTATGTACATTAATTTTTAAAGCGACTTACGACTTCGTTTTGAATCCTTTACACGCCCAGCCCTTCCGGATAATTTCTTTGAAGATTTAGTTTTGTTACCTTTAGCTGCACGACTCTCCCTGAAAAAGGGATAAGCATACGGGCTTCCGATATTTTCTGAAAAGTTTATGTCACTTTCTTGGAAATATTGGCCTTCTACTTGGTCAATAATAATTTTTAGGCAGACTAATAAAAGGCAGCAAAAGGATAGCTGTGCCATAGTTAAAAATAAAAACTAGTTTGGACGGGGAAGTTTATTTAATTACTGATCAAATTCTAGTTGGACTCAAAAGGGTCAAGCTGTACTTGAAAAAATCAGTCAAATCAAACAATTTAACTCACAACATTTGCAGAATAACATTGTTCCAATTTTGTGAACACGGGTTGGCCTAAATTAGATAAAGGTTATGACTTTAAAACTGCTGCTGCTTTTCTTAATGTTGTTTGGAAAAATATTTAGTAATAACTCGCCTTCAGCGTCACACGTGACCTTTAGCTCCTTACGATTTTTCGAGTTCATTCCTCGGAGACGCCATGTTTGTGTTACATGGCGTCTCCTTTCCGTTTTTGACTGGACTTTACTTCACCTAGTTGACATCCTTGACAGTAGCAGTGAACTGTGACCCGAACTTGATATATCCTCTCTCTAGTTCCTCCTTTCTCGTTGTGACGACATACGAAAGCCACAGACTGATGAACTGTTGACTGATGACCTATGATTAGCACAAAAAATTCGCTTATAGAGACATACTTGGAAAATCCAGTTTATTAATGGCTTAAAACCTACTCCAAGCAGCTACGAAGGGCCCGTTCGTTTGTAGAAAACTTCTGATAATATCCCTGAAGTTTTTTAA
>JAQFYM010004849.1:0-14455 GCA_034694785.1 Agrenia bidenticulata
GCGGAGGGACGGACAGACAGACAGACGGACGGACACAAGAGCATTCGCATAAAGTATCTGTCGATACTTAATAATTAGTTTTAGTGCATGTTCTCATGTGCATGTCTCACGAATAAGTTTACACATTTAAACGAGCATATCTTTGAAATATTTGAATGCGTGGACAGATTTTATTGATACATAGTTTAAATAGTAGCTAATAAAATAACTTAAATCAATTAAATCATCTTTGTACTTTGGCTAAATTTTGGAATTTGTAAAATTTTAAAATTCTTTGTTCATTGATGGTATAAACTATGATGAAATTTAATCTCGGACTGAGATCCAGTTTCCAAATATGCATTCAAGTCATTTTAATCTCTTGAAATCCAAAAATTCCTGAAAGTTGAGGAAGCTTATCTGTTTCGAAATTCCTGATTCTGGAATGTGAGATTTGTTTTGCAAGCTCTGGCAACAAATATCTTCCTTACTGATAAGCCACGTCTAAGTTAGTTTAGTAGCTTTAAATTAATCTGTATATTAATAAAATCTGTTCAGGCATTCCAAATATCTGATCGTTTAAATGTGCAAAGCTATTCATGAAACAGGGACTCGGTCAATTCATACCGGAAAATACATACCCGGAAAATTCATACCCGGTAAATTCGTACCATTGGTAAATTCGTACCCGGAAAATTCATACCCGTGGTAAATTCGTACCGGTAAATATGTACCGATGAATATGCATTCATACAGTGTCCATTAGGTACTAACAAATTATATAAAATTTGGAATACATTTAGTTACCTTAAATTTGGGTTTTGCTTGAATGGTAACTGATATGTAAATATCCTAGTAAATTTGGTTACCTTCCTTCGAGTCCTATTTGTTTCTATATATAATATCTTAGGGGTATTGCCCATTGTTAAACTGCATAAATAGTAGTATTCTATATTAGTTATAATTAGTAATAAATTGACTGTTGTAAAAAAAAGTTGATTAATTTTGGCGTACATTATTCATCGGTACATATTTACCGGTATGAATTTTCAGGTACGTATTTACTGGTATGAATTTTCCGGGTATGAATCTTCCGGGTACGAATTTACACCAACCCCATGAAACACGTTGTACAAGTAATCGTGGGATTGAACTTCTGAAAAGTGTCATATCGATGAGAAAAACGGTGTGGAGGTGGTCAAATTAATTCTTGATTGTTGTTTCCAAACATAATTAAAGGTCACTTAGAAAATTGTTATCGTTCTGTTCTTCATAATTTATTCCGTGGAAGAAGAATTGGTAGAGTTCTTGAGATTTCAGGGACGATTTGGAGGGAGAGAATTTTTCCCATGACTCCAGACTAAAAAGGTGTTTGGGACTTATTCCACTTTTTTCTTCTAATTTCAACTGTGGTTAAAAAGAATAAAGCTAATTCATCGCTGAATTAAATCGGATTTGTGAAATATAGCTCGATTTTTGATATGGATTATTGAGTTTCATCCCTTGATTTCACAACCATATGCTCATGGTAGTCATTTCATTTTAAATTAGTATGAAAAATGCATGTTTTCCATACGGGAAATATTTGCCTGGGTATTATATATTTGATATCCTGGCAGTCACTGTTTCGTCTATTTTATTTTGTGTTGGTAAGGGAGGGGGGGTGACGTTGGGGTAGATTTAAATATTTGATGAGTCTCCGAGGCTTACGTGGCACGATTTTTGAGACATGAATATAAATTTTCTATAATTAAAAAATGAAAGCTCAAATATATGTATCAAAATTTAATGAGGATTCGAGTCCTTTTTCGAAGGACGTACTACGTCAAGAAGGAGAAAGAGGCTTCGCTAGCCCAGGTTGAAGAAAGTATTCATTTATCAATTTTGAATTCTTAAATTGAATGAACTATTAGCTCTGGAAGTATCGATCTGTGGGATTTCGGATTAAATAAGTTACATTCCTTGTTCCAATATCAGGTGGGCATTGTGGCCCCACCCCAGTGAGTTTGTTAAACCGGGATTTGGTTTACTATCTAGATTTAATAATTAATTGATAAGATCATTAATGGTGAATGAGTTGAAAGTTGAAGGGAAGTTTAAGAAATTGCATGAATAATTAATCCTTACCGAATCAGTTGAATCCACGTATACTTACTTTTCTTTATTATGTAGAACCATACCCACCCCTCGGACATTTATTTCTAACTCACAGTTGAACAAAAAGGCCTAAATGTTATGGTCGAAGGTCGTCCATACTTTTTGAGGACAGAAACCGAGTGGGGATTGAGCCCATGTTAAATATGCTGACAGAAGGCTTAAGAGCTGAGGGATACGGGCATTATTTTTTATTGATATTTATTTTTTGAATCTACAGATTTCCACAAACGTTAGGGGAGAGACCAAGGCTGACACTGAGGCTGATCACATTCCAAAAACCACAACTGAAACGATGATCTCACAAGAATTACCATCCTCAATTCCTCAGAGTCAGGAGGTGGAGAAATCTGTATCCAATGACGTTTTAATAGTTACGGACAAAGTGGGGCCGAAATCCCGAAAAGACATTTCTCTTGATGTATTTTTGGAGAAGGAAAAGGTTACTGAAGCCCCCGCTGCCCCTCCGAACGAGTTGAAGGAGCCAGGGAAACATGTTGAGCCGAAAAAGCCCCCCATCGAAAGCAAAGAGAAGCAGAGACAGAGAATGAGTGTCGACGGCAGCCCTGATTCCAATGACTCTTATACTTTAAAAATTATAGACCATGGAACCGATGAGAAGGACAAGTCAACCGTTGAACAGAGTGCTAAAGAAATAGACATTGTTGACTCTGTAGAAACTGATAAAACTATAAATGAGGTCAGTAACAGTGAAGGGGACGAACATGCTACGGCAGAGGAAGAGACTGCCCCGGTCGACTCGGATGATTTCCAGTGTCGAGTGTGCCAAAAAATATTTTTGTCCGATGACGAAGTTAACGAACATTTCAGCCAAGAACATTTCCGTCTGGCTGTGGGACAAGGGATCTTGGAGCCTGAAAGTCCTTTCCCTGACTCAGGGGAAAATATTGGATTTCGATCAATATTTACGGAAGATGAACCTGATCATAATGTTCAGGTTGAAGAAGCCGTTTTGCACAACAGGAGGATATCTGCTGACCAACACCAATCAACACCATTCGCGGAAGCCCTGGCCGTACTCCACTATAGAAATAATCATGCTGTAAATAATAATGGTGAAATAAGTGGAGAGGCACTGGGTTTATCCCAGTCCCAACCCAACTTTAACCGACCTCCAGGGCCACGAGGGCCGCCTTTGCATATTCAACATTCCAATCCTCGACATTTAAATCCTAATATCCGGATGGGGCCAGTTCCAGTACACAATCCTATTGGATTGCAAGGTGAGAGTTCACTCGGGAAAATTTTATTGTGAAACACTCGAATGTTGAAGTGGAAGTATATGATTGATTAACGATTGCGTATAATCTAATAAATGTTTGTTTTAATTCCAGGATTGGCCAATAATATGAGACCACAGTTATCATCTTCTGTGAATTTCATAAATAATCAAAGCGGTCCTCGCTATTCGATTGCCAATCGACCTCAGCATCACATGATAGGTCAAGGACCACGACCTCAAGGAGGAAATGTCCCACCTCACCTTTCTCATCGCCAAATAAATTACCCAACGTCCCTCCATAATGCTCTCACTTCAAGTAATGTTCAAACAACGCAGAGCCAGATTCGTTCAGGAGGACCGCCTAATCATCTAGTACCACAAGGAGGATTTGTACCGCAGAGACCTCCACTAAGGCCCATCCAACAATCTCAGCAAAATCAAAGTCATATGAATCAGAGCAACGGTCCTAGAGTTGTTGGGGTAACTTCACTGCATGGGGGTCAATCGAGTCAAAACGGACCGTACGGACAGTTGGCCCAAACGATAGCTCAACAGCAGCATATGATAAACGAAATTAATTCTCATCGTGAACGAGATGCATTTCAGCAACAGCAGCTGCAAAGGCAGCGTCAGCTGCAGCAGCAAATACAGCAACAACAAAGACAACAACATTCTGTACCACAAATGCCAAGACTGCAGCAGTATCCTCAGCAGCAACAGACTCAACCAAACCAGAGTGACTTGCAGTTCAGGTCAATGCAGGACCCTTCTAGGTCTATGCAGGTCAATAGAACCCAACTTCCGATGGGAGGCCCCCCAACAATGCAAGGTAAACGATCCGCTACGATTGAAACAGTTGAGGTGCATCCGAGAAAGCAGCCCCGAGTGGACAGCCAATTTCACCTGAATAATCAAATGCGAAATCTACCTCCGGCAGAAATCACAATTTCCCAGAGGATTCTGCCAAACAACAGCAATAACAATAGTAACAATAGCAATATTAGTAATACCAATAACCACAGAAATCCTCCGACCCTAACTTTGGACAGAACAGTTGTGGCGGCTTTGGGATCAGTAGGTACTTCAGGAGGAAATAGCGTCCGGCTTGGCAATGCCATAACTTTAAGCGTTTGTCCTAACACGTCAGAGTCGAGTAGCACTTTCTCTTCAAATATAGAACGACTTCAATCGTCTGCTGGAAGCTCGCAGTCTAATACCTCAAGTAACCCATCATCTAGAAACATATCTTCTCCAGTGGTCAATGTAAATCCTAATCAAGTGTCCTCAGTTCTAGCTGTTCGTGGAGTTACTGTGACCGCAGCTTCCCCACCAATTACAAGTATTTCTCCAGTATCTACTGCATCAAATCCAAGCCCAAGTGGCAGCCCGTCCTTAAATAATTCTCAGCAGCAATCAGTCATTCAGAGATGCTCTGCATCTAACAGTCCAGTATCAAACTTTAGCCCCCCTGTAATTAATAGCAGTCGTAATGGAACTAGCACAGGGCCTGGAAGTACCAACTCCCTTCATAATTTCGCTATTCCAAGGCTCCCACCACATCGGGGTCAGAGCAATGTAAATGTTCATTCACCCTCGTATAACCTCAACTCTGAAGCTGACAGACCTGATCGGCCCCCGACAGTAGATCTTACCGAGGATGACATTCAGGCTTATAACAATCAACGAAGAATGGGTGGACTTTCTGCAGCATCGAATATACGGCAAGCTCAACCTCAACCCCAACATGGTACTGAGCAGCAGAGAAGAGTGGTTGGGCCAGGAAATCAAATGACTGGATCCAATCCGTACGCCCTTCGTGAGCCAAGACATGTAGGCTGTACCATTTGTGGAGTTCTATTCAATTCTATTCAAGCCTTGGAAGCGCACAAGTTGTCTAGTCATGGCCAGATGCACAACTATAGTGGAGGACCTAGGGGACCTCAAACAGCCGTTCGAAGTAGTGGGATTCAAATTCGTGAGGTCCGAAGTATGAATCCTCAGCATCTTGGAATGGGACATGCCCCTCCTGTGAGAGCCCCACCTCCTCCCATGAGGGCGCAGGCCCCTCCAGTCCAGTATCAAGTTCGACAAACAACTGGTAGTCCGAGCCAACAGGCACCCCCACCAGCCTCCAATAACTCTGGTGGAAAGTACCTCTATATTCCATTGCTTGATTTGTCCCGAATCGATTCAAATAAGATGAGAAGACTGTCAGAACTTGGAATATCCTGTGTCGTTCCACTGCATGAGAATAATTCATTGTCCCAAATGGGAATCCCTGTGATGAACCTGAGAAGTGAAGGGATGACGACTCAACATATTCCTTGGGACTCAGTCCTCCCGATGGGTCCGGTGCATCAGCCCAGTCAACAGCATAGCCTGCCGGCGCCTCTAATTTCTAATCGAGGAGTGAGTTCAAATAACGTTGGACCCTCACCTCGATCTCAGCAATAACAAGCTATCATTTGACCTGGGATTGCTTCAGGAAATTGTGCAATCATTTTGACGAGGATAATGGAGATATTTTCAATTGATAAGGGAGGACGCACACATTTTCGTAGAATGTCCCCTCTCTACATGTACGTACATTCATCACCTTTACCATGAAGAATTATTATCCAACCAAACTTAGATTTCATTTATGTGTTCAGCCTTCGTATATTTTATATCTATAAATTATTGTACTTGAGCCAATTTTTAACCCATTAATGAGGTTGGACTGACTATTAAGACAAGAGGCTCTGACTTTTGATGTTTGACCCCGGCCTGTGCTAACCCCTTGTGTGACGGCAGAGCTCTCTTGGAAAGATAAGCCGGGAAAGAAATGAATGGAATGTTTGATAAGCAAGAATCTTCTCATATATATGCAGTTGGATAAAGGTTAACATGTCAAGGGTTTCTCCCCTCGAATGACAAAGGTTAGAGCAGTTCAAATCTTATGTAAAATTGTTCTCTTGGAAAGGGTAGATTGAGTAGAGTTATTTCCTGATTAGTAATTGTGTCTTGACAGTTGACAGTATTTTTTTTTGTAAGGAATGGGATCTAGTTACATTTGTTGGATCATTTAATATAATTGCTAAATTGGTGTTTCCAAATTACACATTATGATATTTTATGGAAACGAAATGATATTTAATTCAAAAATGCACAACTATAATATTTTAGTAGATCATAAAGGAAGGATGCAGCAGCTAGGGCAGCTAAAATGATTTGTTTTACTTAAAACATTGTGTACACTATTTGGTAGTATGGATTGTTTGATAAGCTGTATCTATCAACTTCCTGGTTTAAGTGTGTTGGTTTTTTTGTGTCCTAAATCATACAAATAGTTTGCATTGTACACAATCGAGTCTTTAGCACAATGATACAAGATAATGGAATCAATAATGCATATAAGTGTGATACATAAATATAGGTACGATGTTATATGTTATTGCCGCTATTGGTGATTATCTGTAGTTCAATCCGAGAATAATTTACTGTCAAGTGTCAACTGTAAGCTGTATGTTTACTCAACCCTGTGATTTTTGTGTATAATTTAGAATTCAGAAAAGTGATTGTAATATTCAATTGTTATTATGAAATTAACATTCATTCACTGATATGCAATTAAAAATTAAAGGATACTTGATTTATCCAAAGTTATTGGCTCAAAATATAATGTTTTTTTTTCAATTTCAAAGGAGTGGCTCTGAAATGTGTTCATAAATTATTTCGATGATTTCAAAAGCCTAGAAAAACATGTAAAGGCCAAACACTTGTTGCAACACTGCCAAATCATCTTCTCATTGTTGAGGATGTTCTTGATTGTTTTTATAAGGACAATCAGTAAAATAAGATTCTTTGGATATTTTATGTATAGCTGAAGGATTTTATGATAAAATTATCAATATTACTCTCATGCACATGTAAGCTGAATGAACTTATATTCCGAAATTTTTAAAGGCGGAGTTATAAATCAGCAAACAATTGCTGCGGAGTTTGATTAAGTGACTATACGGACTATTTATATTAAAGTGTTACATAATTATAATCAAGACTCAACATGAACTTGTTTACTCTGTGTCATTTTTTTATTTGCATATACTCCAGAGTTTAGCAATATAATTAAACAATTTTGCAATTTGCCCATCTCCAGTCATTTTAGAAACAATAACAATGAAGAAATAACAAGTTTAAATTTTCGTCCAGAGATGATTCCAAAATAATCTATACAGATTACCTTTTTCTGTTAAGCTGATAATTTTAATTGGCACAAATACAATTTTCAATGGATTTTTTTTAATACATATATCAGCCCTTATTGACAATGATTACTTTTGGCCTCAAACATTTATATGAAACTGGAACTTTTAAATGCAATGTTTGCTTCAAGGTTACTCTTCTAAATTCATTACATTGAAATCTGAAACCAAAGAGTCTATTTTTAAAATCTGTCATGCAAGATTGTTTTTGGAATAGGCCCTCCCCCCACATGTGACGAAATTTGAGACGTTCCTCTCTGTTTTGACATACTTCAAGGGCCGTTCCTAAAAGCTATATGGGCCATTACTTTGGTACTCCTAGATAGTCTGACGGAGAGGGAAAAAACGCTGTGGATTTAAGCGACAGTTTTGTTCTCAGAGTCCCAACAAATTGAACAAATGTACGTAAATAAATGGGAGCAATTGTGGAATATAAAAAGTGAACTAAAAACATGTGCTAAGTAAGTAAAGAGGTAAGTATGGAAGTAAACCGGGATCTGTGCGGTTGGAGTTTTGTCTATGATATTATTTACTATCACCTCCTCACTTCCTTACACAACTTTAATGTCTTCTTTTTTTTCTCACAATAAAAACCATCACCCTCGCTTTACGGATAATTCATAAGAGACTTTCAAATACTTACCATTGTCTCATATGATACATGAGGCTAGAAATTAAGCCCCCTCGTGTCTAGGCACAAGGAATGGACAGAATGCAGGTGGAGTCGAATGCTTACTGATTGGAATGTTAACAAACAAAACCCGAACGACTCGTATTCTTAAGACGAATATTTTCCCCTATAAACTAAATTTGTGAAAACACTAATTGTAACTAAAATAGGCATTTGTTACTTAACGAAAAACATGCACTTGCTGCCTTAAACGTTGGTACATAAATCCGTCCAACTCCAGCTATCTTGAACTATGCTTTCAAGTGCATATTATTACCAACTAATTCTTGACTTGGGCTATATTAACATTAAAATCCCTACGCCGATGTAACCGGCCATATTCGGGCCTACAAAACCCTTACGTTCTACATGGGATTCTGAAAAGTGTTAAGAGCTGCTTTCAGGATACGAAAATAGCTAGAGCTAAACTTGAGGCTAATTTACAAAGGGCTTTGAAAATTATTTCTAGTCTGAGAACTGCCGGGAGCGACTCGGTTTGATGAGACATTGAGGCATCTCACAGTTGGAGATCCTGACATTAAATCGTTGAGAGTACATGACTTCCGCTAGTTTCGGAACTTGATCCTTATTCTGTTCTTGTGTTCAATTTCTCACACTAATTCCACCAAGTAGTGTCAAATGCAGTTAGATTACTATTGGATAATGACGGCCCTGATACATAATCTATGTACTCGTAATAGGCGTAATCCACCCCTTGTATCAGATATGTAAGAAGACAAATCCTCATTAAAGTCACGAGCAATGTGTTACAAATATCCCCGTGCTTTACCCCCAATAAAAATATCCTTGTTCCAATGAAAAGAAAAACGGATGTGAAAAGTAGAGGAGGGTAGTATGTCCTAGAAATCCTGATACACTTGAACCGTTGCGTATGGTTATGATGACAGTGTTGGTATTACATATGAACAACATGACAGGACTACCCCTCATAAGACATTCAGAGTAACCAGTGTGACGTATTTATATGTGTTTATGACACACACAGGTAGTGCAGCCTGTAACGGGAGTTGCGGTGTCTTAAATTCCCATGTCACATCTTGCAAGGTAAATAAATCCTGAGGGAAAAAATGGCACAAACCTTGTTATATTATATTCCAAATTGACAAAACTAATACCAACCTACTTTTCCCCCTTATCCCATTCCTTTCCGTTTTTATGCTCAGAAGGTGTAATTGAGAGAGACTTTCGTACTCTTGTTATTTTATGTGGCATAGCAAAGGATGATCGTTTATTTCGTCAAGAGTGGACAGTGGGGGATGGACCCTGTTGTAAGACAGAAGGAATGGATATTGAGTGCTATGCTAATGTATGCAAGGACAATTAAAATGAAGATGGACTTGACAAGATGATTTATGGTCTCAAGAAAGCCGATTCCTTAATTGTTGTGTATGTTAATTGTTGTGTTTTTTAGATTGTAATAGAGGAATGTGTTTCGTAGCCCGTATCATCTAGGCTTCGTTTATAGTTAGAAATCCTAGTGAGTTCTTGATATCTGTTTAAGGATCAAGTTACCGTTTAGACCTAAAGCCGTAACGATTTGCATTTGCTCGGATTTGATCCTTGTTAGTGATGGATTATTTTTTAAATGGTATTCAACTGCGGGTTTCTTCAGTTTTTGTCGAGAAAAATTTCTCAAAGAAATCAATCACTGAAACTATCTGCTTTGTAGGTGTACATTTTGATTATTCAAATCGATTTGATTTTTACAGGAGACGTTTCAGTTGGCGAAGGCGAGCTTGGTCTTGTTTTGAAATAGCGATAGGATTGATTGCATTTAGATCACATAGTTTTATGAATATGCAAGAATCATCAATGCCTATTTTAAATCAAGCTGGTTTTATGGTGCAATGCTAATAATGTTAAACTGTTGCCTGCTCTTGAATTAAAAAATTGTGAGGAATGTTTCACTTCCCCCTATCTTTGGGATCCATCTTATATGGACAATTTAATTTTACACAAAATTTTGTGATTCCAAACAAAATTTCGCTACAGTTAAAATAAACCCCTTCTTAACAAACATCCGCTATTTGTAATCCGATTTGCAATTTTTGCATAGCTTATCGAATGTATTGTGCTGAAGAAAAAAGTTTGTGTAAGTCAATTTTCTGGTTTACCCTGTACAGTCAACCTTTTATCTTTATCATAATTGACACGTACTCCAAATTGACCTTTACTTTAATGAATATTGGGGATTCTGTGACTATTTTTATAAAATGATTTATGATTTACCCTCAAATGTAATTTGTTTCATGCGAATTTAAAAATCGCGTCGTAGTAGCTTCTTAACCATGTCCTTATATTTTGTAATCAGGTAATTCCTTACCAAATTTTAGGACTAATTTTCAGAAAACCCCTTATGATTGACTCTCACCACGGTCATTTATTTGGTTTATGAATTACATTATATTATCTAAAGTACCCGTTTGCAAAGTTTCGTAGCCTGTAAACCCATGTTATCAGTTTATCAGATGCCCCACTGGTCAAACTTTGGATCGATATGGCCCATCCTTTAATCGAATTTAAATCCTACTTTAGCCTAAATAACCAGTGCGCAAAATTTAGTGACTCTAGATTAACTCTTTTGTGAGTTATCTGATGGACAGACTGACCAAACAACGGTGATTATAAACCTTAACGAACTGGTATTCCAGCATGCATACCTTATGATGGAATTGGAATTTTTATGTTCACCATTTTGAATTAAAACTAAAACAAAATCTTAAACTAAAAGCATATTCAAAAAACGCGTGCATTTGATTTCATTTTTAAAATTCAATAATTAAATTGGTTTATTCGCTTAAATTGATATTTCATTTCCGTATGAATGAATCGCTGGTCGTAATGAGTGTAATGAGCTCGAATTGTTTTACATTATGAAGAAATATTGTCCAGGCACGTTTAACCGCTTGCGGTGAATCCAGTTCCGAAAATACCGGCAAGAAGGTTCCCGAGGACGGATCCAATAGAGGTTCCAGTGCTTCCAAAGAGACCCTGGAAAATAGCTCCAAGGAATTGACCTGTGGAACAAAACAATCACATTTAGAATTCAAAGGTTCAAATTTCAAAACCTGACTATAACCCTCCAATGTGACAAGTACCCAAAGGAATGAAGTTAATTGCAGCAGCAGCAGCCGCGGTGGTTGCGGCAGCAGCAGCAGTCGTTGCTCCGGCAACAGTAGTCGCTCCGGCAACAGTAGTCGCTCCGGCAACAGTAGTCGCTCCGGCAACAGTAGTCGCTCCGGCAACAGTAGTCGCTGTAGTGTCTCCTGCAACGGTAGTGGCTGCAACGGTGGTAGGTCCGGCAACAGTAGTAGCAGCAACGGTGGTAGCAGCAGCAGTGGTTGCAGCTGTGGCCAAGGGGACTGTTTCAAATAATATAAATTCAATTGTTAAAACTGTCACACCTGCTTATTAGATCCTATTAGATCCGGGTATTAAAATAGAAAACCCTAGCTTACTGGAGAAGTAGAGCTTGTTCTGTGGATGGACAGCTCCCATGGTCACTGCCAAGCAGGAGAGAACGACGACAGTAATGCAAAGGATTCGGTTGGCCATTTTTGCAGTTCGTAAATTACTTCGAGGATTGGATTGTCCTGATTGAGTACTAGACTGAGCTACAAGTGGAAGATGGAAGGCTGGATGATTTTACTGGACTGCCCTCCATGGCTTTTATAGTCCATGGATTAACGAAAAGCAACAATGAGTTATCTTTCTTGACGTACTGTGTTCATTGTTAACTCATAGTAAGGACAGGTGTTGTCTGCAGTGATTGACTTCATTGTGGAAGGGGACTCGGTACTTGTTCCAACTATTTAGAAGCCAGTCAGGATCTATGACCACACAATCAGCTTTGCGCTTTACGCCAGTTGCCAATTAGTGAACTTGTCCTTGAGGATGGTTTCTGAGCAAGCAACTGTTCAAATACAAGTAGGTTGTTTGATTTGCAGGAGTTGTCGAACATTGCATCTCTACAACAAGTACAGGTAGTTTTAAAGGCTAAAATTTACACAAGCGAGATCAATTCTAACGTCTATTGTAACATGCACATCTGGATCCAACCGCTTTGAATCAAAATAATTTAAACTTTAAAATTCCAAACCTTTAAAATTTACACGAATAACTGAAATCAGCGCTATATGTTAGTCGGTTTACATTTTACCTATGTATTTAACATAGGTACCAACTAAAAATTTAGCTTCTGTTCCCGACAAGCCCTGACCTGTTAAATTTCTCAACTGCTGCGGTAACTAAAACTTAGTGGCTGGAATATTTTACCATCTTTAGTTTAAAAATCTTTTTCGATTCTTGAACTTAAAAATCTGAAAGTGAAATCAGCAGTTTTTGGTGAGACATATATATTGGTAAGAAACTTATATATAAATGATGGAATCTAATCTTTTAATCTTGACATGAATACATAAATGCTGAAACATTTAAACCAGAACAAAAGATCCAGAATGAATATTGACACCCAAATAATTACAAATTCAAAATACCACATCGAGAGCTTTGAAGATTCAGAAAGCTATTTAATCTTAAATTCAACAACATGTCAACAATTAGATAACATTGTTCAAAGAAAAACTACCCATTTGTTTACAGACCTATAAGCCCCCGATATTTCAGCAATTATAAATGTAACCCCCCTGAATACCATAATCAATTAAACTCCCCAGCACTCAATCATCTCCACCAACGGTATAAAAAAATAGGTGAGGTGCAGATATAATAAATCCTCGGCCTGAGTCTAGTTTACATAATCTGACAATCCATTTTATTTAAATAGGATTTGATTTTTTTTGAAATACATAAAACGGAAGAGAACCCCGTTCACTGACTTTCTCACCATAGGAGACAGCAAGTGTGATATAATTATATCACCCCTTTAACTCATAATATAACATCAGCTATCAAATGGAAACCCTCACGTACTCGTAAATCATGATTAACCTGGTAATACATTAGAAGTATTAGATGAAAAGTGTAAACCTACTACCAGCCACCTCCACCTTCTTAGAGTTTTGCATGGAAACGCATTTTATTATCATCGCTATCCACAGCTCTACCTACCAACTTGTGGTTTTCTTTATAAGCCTAAGAAACGTCTTAAGGATTCAGCCCGGCTGCCTTACCACCCCTACCGATCTATACAAGTTTATTATTGTACCTGTGTACATAAGCAATGCTGAAGGATGATGATGATGATAAGAAAAGCCACCACTGCCTAAGTACATTAAGTTCATTGTTGCATTTCGAACAATAAGAAATGCTTACTCCTTTTTAGCCCAATGACTTACTCTAGTTTCTAGTTCTCATCCTTCAGTCATACAGTCCACATCCTCCGACTCTCATGGTCCGAGATTTTGTTTAGACATTTAAAATAAACAACGCGTTTCGACCAAAGGGCATTTAGATAGATTTATTTCCATTTATAATTACCTACAAATATGATGTAAAGTTTTTTTTAGAGTTTTGACAAGTCAAGTCAGTCTTGATGAGGGGTAATAAGTTGAGATCAACTTCTTTTCAAAATGTCTCATCTCAGAAGCTTAATTAGTTCAAATCTTGCCAAGATTCAAATACGTTTACAAGGGACCAGTAGGGCTCAAATGTTACTGTAGTTTTAGCTCGATAGTAAAGGAGTTGAGTGGTTTTTAGTGTTATTTTTGGACAGACTGATTTAAGTTTCTGAGGGGTGCTATTTTTTCTTGTCCATTGTTCGTGTTCTATTGGATAAATTGTATTAACAATGGATTCCAGACATCATCATCACTCTATTCATAGTTGTCACCTTAAACATCATGCAAATTCTGCGGGGAATGGATTCGACAGGGTAGGTCCAAATGTACGTTTGATTCTTTTTTTATAATAACCTAATGTTTACAAGAATTAGTGTAGAATTACAAAATAACATTAACGCATTTAATTTGATTACAACTACCATCTCGTGTCTTTGGAAATGTCGATCTTGAATCGCACCTGAATCTCATCTAGCTAACTCGATTACCTAAACTAACTCAGTACCACTCATTACTATTTAAGTAGACAGCGGAATGAGCCGATTTACAAGTTTTAGGGTGCGGCTCGTGAATTATATTTACAAGGAATAGATTAGATAAGATGACTATTAATCGCCGGAATCAT
>JAQFYM010004850.1:0-14453 GCA_034694785.1 Agrenia bidenticulata
CGGATGGGAAAAAAATTAATACATGTAAAAAAAAGCATAATACAACTTAAAAAAAAATAAAAAAAATAGGACATAACAATTTGAACATGTTGTAAATTTGGCTTTAGAAAGTTTTGACTTTTTTTGTAAAAAATAAAATTTTCTAATTTTTAAAAAATTTTGAAAAAAAATATTTTTATTGATTTTGTTGTTTTATATGATTTTGACACTTTAAAGCAGTTTAAGTTGATTTTCCGGATTTTTCCGGATTTATTCTCCTAGGAGCAATGTCACTTTTAAAATCTTGCAGTTTATGCCAGCAAAATGTGATTGTTTTATTTGTAACAGTACTCCAAGATGGGAACATTAAACAAACAGCTATACAAATAGTATAAAATTTGGGGTGTATTTTTTATTTTCATATTAGTGATTCAACAACTTTACCACATCTGCTTTTTATATGATGCTTTACTAAACCAGAATTCTTACTGATCCAAAGGCTATTTTAATGAGGGGATGCAAGCAGGTAGAAAATAAAGCGAATATGTGTATAGCCGTCGATCTTATTAGATCTAAATTTGTACAAAAATTGTAGTATTTATCTGTTTTTATGCACCAGTTCTGCGTTCCATTTAGTAAACACTTGATAAAATACATCTTTATCACACCTGCTAATTTCTGTGCATTAAAGTCATAATCTACTCTTTTTGCATGATGCTTTCTAAAACCTTATGTGTTTACGGATATACCGATTACTATCGGTCTACACTTTTCACCGTCATAGTTACAAAAAAAAACCTGTTACACAGTCGTTTTCCAGTTTATGCTCTTTTGGATTATCCTTTTTATCAACCGTAGATCTTGCAGGAAGGGACCTGTAATGCAAGACCAGTCTGTCACCATTCAATATATTTTCCAAGCGGTATCCTTTGATTTTATCATCTAATAGGGGGTAATATTTCTAGCAGCAGTATGATCTGCCGATGCTGCCACCCCACACGACTTTACATTTCTAAATCGCTATTTTTTCATTAGAGGATTACCCACCTATAACTTTTTTTTATGTAAACGAAATTATTTTTTGTTGGAAATCTACGGCTTTCTGATTATATAATGCTTTTAGTTACTATGTAATCATTTTCATAGAAATTTTTGATAAAATTAACAATGTGCATATTTATTTCTGTGTATTTTTTCTTGTTTTTTCTTGTAACATGCTAATTAATATGGGACACTAGCTCGTAATTTTTAAGAGAATCTCTGTTACTTAAATAGATAGTGCTTCGTCCTACACCAAACTTTTTTTTTGTTGTGATTGCAACTACTTTCGCATGTACCTTTTCAGCTACAAATGTTGTTCCATGGTAATAATTGACATGCTCCTGGATGTGCGTGGCAGATGATATGAGTGCATTTTTACCAGATTGACAATTAGATGAAATTACTACGGGCAATGTGACAACTAATTAGAAAACAAAAAATCAATGTTGACTCGTGCGATGAAAAAAAATTACGGCAACTTTTACTACGCAATATGTTCTTTTACTAGATTATTTGATGTCATCAATCGCAGGTAAAGTGAAAACTATCCATCTATATATAAGCAAATGAATTTTTGTTGTTGTTGCATGCGGTTTGTTCTACATGATCTTTTTCATAATTATTTGTAAATTTTAATTCTTCTTTATCCATTGTAAAGAATCAAGATTCTTTTTTAATATGAAAAAAATTTAAAACTCAAATCAAATCTAATATAGAAAGCAACTTTTTATATTTAAGTTTTAAATAAAAAAATAAGAGGTGGTAATATCATAGATTATAAATAATAAAAATACTTTGCAAAAAATCATAAAGTTATTTTACTATAAAAGTATATAGCTAAATGCACAACTATATTTAAGAGTTTATGTTTCTTCTAATATTTCACTACAAAAAAGCGTTTTATTAAAAGTCTTATAAAGACAAATTTACCTGTATATCTAGTTGTTGAAAAAACCGCAATTTAAAGTTGTTAACCGATGATAGCGTTTTACAGTATAAAATAATAAGTAAAACGGCCGCAGAGGTTTAGCCTTATACTATTACTATTTGATTTTTTTTGTATGTCTGTGTGGTAATAAAAATGCTTTTAAAAACAGTTTTATCTTAAATAAAAGCAGAAAAAAAAACAAAAAAGTTTAGCAGTTTATTTGCAAAATATACGGTTTTTTTGTCGCAAATTTTATAATCAATACAAAAAAAGCATAACAAACCTAGAAAAAAATTTAAAAGAGTATTAGTGCTGCTGTTAAAGCGGTGGTGTTGGACAATATATTTATATGATTTATGCACAGTTCTGCATTATTGTAGTTAACATTAAATTAAAGCTATTCATAGAATTATAACGCACTATTTATATTTGTAAAATTTAAACAAGCTTCAAAATAAAGCTAAACAAAAAAAAAACTTTTGTATGTTATAAAGTGCAAATTATTTGTGCAAAAATTACAAAAAAACATTTTTTAAGATTAAGTGAAATAAAATTGCCTTTTTTCAATATCTGCGGGTCGCTTTTGCATACCTATGTATGTGCAAAGTACATCTAGACTTTTTGTTAGCGTGCAAATATAGCATATATTACATAAACAAGACAATTGCTATATTAAACAAGATACTTAGTATAAAGAAAAACGTCGAAAAAAATTAACTTTATACGAAAAACAAAAAAAATACATTTTTGTTATAATTCTACTATAAACAGCATAAATTGTACAGAAGGCAGTACACAAAATATCATTTACACTTACTTATATGCGATATAAAAAAAGCGAAAAACACACCTCGCGAAATCTATACAATGTAAAAACGGGACAAAGATAGTCTTATGCCGTTTTAAGTCCTGTGATCGTTAGTGAAAATAATTAGGAGCGCCTTAATGGTTAAGAAAACATAAAAACTATCGGAAGTTTTCAGAAAGTAGCCGTGCGCAAAACTGACTAGGAAGCGCTTTTTAAGTACCTTTTAAACTACTGTGACTGTTAAAAAAAGTAGATTGCAATGTTGAACCTGTTTTGTTTTTTCATATTAAGTTTATTTCTTCAAATACAAAATATCATAAGTCTGTGCAATAAAAGCTCGGCACTTTAGTCGTGTTTTTTGA
Source organism: Agrenia bidenticulata (assembly GCA_034694785.1). Taxonomy (NCBI): domain Eukaryota; kingdom Metazoa; phylum Arthropoda; class Collembola; order Entomobryomorpha; family Isotomidae; genus Agrenia; species Agrenia bidenticulata. Next base: position 3,119 of record JAQFYM010004850.1, read on the forward strand.
AGCTTTTGTACAGGCTCAATAAATTAATCTAATAACATTGCATACTAAAAACGAGTAAAATCTTACTTTAGATGTAAAGATGAATCTTACATAACTAAAAACTATACATAATTATTCTTCTTATAAAACTTAGATTTGTTATAGGTTGATATTTTGATATTACTTTGCGTAAATTGCAATAGTGCTTACTTACTTGTATTTGCTTATAAACTGCATTTTATATTTTTTATTATTGTTTATTACTCATTTGACGCATGTAAAGTATAAAAAAATGTTATTATATGAACAAATAATAATTAAATATTTGCGGGTCGTTTTTTAGAACTATCCATTTTTTAATTGATTTGAAAAATATTCATATTTGCATCATTAGTTTCTTTCTCTTTTTATAAGACATAAAATACAAGCTGAACAAAGTAATTCTTATTCGTTATACACCGAATTATTTTGTTTATAACTATTTTTTCTAACCATCAAATTTAACATATAGAAACAGTAGCAAAAACTAACTTGCATTCTTAAATATAAGCCACCCCGTCTGTACAAGAATAAAAAATGCGCTTTTTCCGTACAAAAGCCTTTCTAGTTTTTAGGTATAATGTAAAAAAATGCAAACTTAAGTAGTATTCTATACGAAAAAACGACTTTTTTTACAGGTTTTTGCTGGTCTTCTTTAATAGCTTTTTTTTTGTTGTATGTAATATAACGAGTACCTTTTTTTTACATTAATGCCTAGCCGTTATTAGCCGGTTAGTAACCGGTTACCTGGTTTGATGAATCTTTCTAAATTTCTTTTATGACGGCTTTTTAGATAATCCTACAAAAAAATAGTGTGTAAAAGACGCAAAAACAAATTGCATAATAAAAAAATTGGATCAACTGTTTTTTTTTTTCGCTTCTACACAGGTTCGTAAATAAAAAATATACGAGTAAGCGCAAGTTTTTCAATATATGTATATATGTTACCGTCCAAGTACATGTGTGTGCCAAGTTCTATATTTGGTTACTTATAACATGCTCAGGTGTCCCAATATGGTACCTGGCGCCGCAAAATGCATTTGGCGGATTTATTTACTTGAACGGTAACATATACATAGATGAAAAAGTTTTTTTTGTAAAACTATGATGCTTTGCTACTGAATAAACACAGTGTTTACCTTTAAAAATATTGCTTGTTATTTAGTATATAAAACTAAAACACTACATATGAAGCATGCGTTTTGGGGAAGACTCATGTAGAGAAGTTACCCATTGGTAAAGTTTTTATGGAATATGAATTTTTGAATCGCCCAAATAGTCATGTATAATACTAGGTCGGGTGTTTTTTATAAGTAACACGTGTTCTTTGGGAGCGTTTAATTATAAACGTTTAAGCAAAAAACCCTTATGTCTAAGACACCTATAAACGTTTTATATAAACATTATTAGAAAAAGCATATGAAAAAGCATATGAAAAAGTAGTTGTGTCATTTTTTTTATTTAAAAACGATTTTTTATACACGGTTTTATAAAAAAACACTTGTTTATAAAAATCGTGTTTTTTCCAAAAAAAAACGTTTTTTAACGAAAAAAAAATAACTTTTAAAAACATTGATTTTTTTCTACTAATTTTTGCAGCGAAAGAAAAACAAGTTTGTACATGTTTATTCACATGCTTATATATTATAAACATCATAATGCTTAAGAAGTTTTTATGAAACATCGAAAACTCGCAAAAATTTATTGAACCAATAAGAGAATCACAAGAAGGATTGTAACTAACTGTTATAGGGTGTGTGGTATCATTCATCCCTTCAGACGTAATTTTCCATGCCTAAAATTTAAAAAAATCTTTTTTTGCAGAGTTTTTTTAATTTAATTATTTTACAAAAAAGAATATTTTAAAAAAAAATTATATTAATTAATTTTTAATTTTTAAAAAAAAAAATATAAAAGTTACAATGCTTATAAAAAAGATCGTACACCGTTTGTTTAAAAAAATGTTTTTTCAAGTAAACATAAAAAAGACACGGTGACATAAATGTTTTTTAAAAAAGTGTTTATTATATAAAAAAGACAACAAATTTAAACACAATTTTTTGTTTTGCAATTTATCAAAAATACACACTTGCTTTTTCAAAAAACACTTTTAAAAAAACTTTTATTAAAAATAAGAAAAAAAAGACGGCTTTAAATTTTGCCAACTGCTCTTATATTAAAAAATTGGCCTTGTAGCGATATATGTTTTACTATAGGTCATGAATCGTTAATTGTGCTTCAAAATCGCATTTCTTTATTTTTTGGAACCCCTAAAAATATGATGGTGCACCAAATTAAAGATTTGTGCATGCCGACTAAGAATTTATCTACAGATAAGACACGAATAAACGTAACAAACTTAAAACTATGAATGCCAACGCAAACTGACTTTAATAAAGTATAATAAACTGTTTTTTATTATGGATTTTATTATGTAAATACAGATGAAATACACCAGCTAGATAGAATGTCATATTTCATAGTGTATTTAAATATCTATTGTTTTTTTTCAATTTCCATGGCATTGTAATTAGCAGCATAAGGTTTCGATACTGCGATATTCAAAGGGGTTTTGGTTTAAAGTCGGTTCTTTATATCTTGTTTTTCCAAAACAAAATATCTTGAAATAAGAATAAAATTCGTTTATATACTAGATCTGAAGTAAAATTTATGCTAATCAACACAATTTTAACTGACAAAGCGAATAGCTTAAAATAGTTTAAAAAGAAATGTAGAAATTGGAGTATCTGAAATACACCTAAAACGCTTTTTGTACATAAAAAGTTAACCAAAAATATTAAATATGCTAATTTTGTATTTTGTATTTTTTATCTTTCAATTTGTGTCAAGAGGTGTCTTTATTCTCGTATTAATATGCGTCTATGTATATTTCATTTTTTTTCTGTAATCTATTTGTATCATGTTTCAACTAGCTTGCTTTTATTTATTGCAACGTTGATTCATAAAGATTATTGGTATAAAATAAGATTTTATATAGTTGAGTTGTTGTCTGCTTATTTAGTATTTTAGACCTTTTTTTTACTTTGTTTTTTATGTTGCTTTTGTAAAATGTTTTATTAAAGCCTTGTATTTAATAAGATTTAACATAAAAAAAATCATAGTAATCAGTACATTAAGTAATAATAAATACGTTAGTTTCTACATATTTTAGAATCATGCTTACACAGCAAAATAAAGACAAAATAAATTAGATATTAGAAATATCAAACAAGAAACCAAAACAAAAATTAATATTTTTTTAAGCTTAGATTCTATTTATACGTATATGCAAAGTGTATCCCATATTTTTTTGTAGACAGGGGTGGTCTGTATTTTTTTTTAAGAAAAGGTCGTAAACTACGTTTTTTTGCTATAAATACTACTGCCAGTTTTTCAAAATCGGTTGTTATAAGTTTTTACTTGTTCACGGTAATTTAAACCTAAGTTTTGCAATAAAGAACCTTTTTTATTTTAAGCACATATATTTTACAAGACGCCGGGTCGAAGCATCGAACCCTTTGTTCACTCTGTACACTTATACAACAACACACGGCGTAAGCGCATCTATGCAAATAAACTGAGTATTAGTTTATTATTACGTGGTTTTAGTAAAGATAAAGAAAAATATCATAAAAAAAGATAAAAGCTAGGTCAAAGATTTATGGACCAAAATTAATGCAATAGTGACGCGCGAGTTTTTCTTACAGCCCGGATTATACGAATTTATATATATGATTACGACTATGACTCTTTAATAGATATTTCAAAGTAATTTTGCCCATGTGTATTTTCATTTGGTTATAAGTTTTTTTGGTGTAAATGCTCATTTTTTATTACGGCATATTGATTTTATTACTTTTATTTACGTATTTTTGCATGTTTATAAAAATAAAATTGTGTATTAAACCTGTTTATTGTTTTGAAAAATGTATATAAAATGTGAATAATAAAGGTCAGGTAAAAATAAAAACTTCTATGCTTAAAATTATAGTACGTTTAACCTACGTTTAGTTTTTAAGATTGCAGTTTTTTGCCATCAAAGCAAAACTTCGTCCTAGTACTTTTCCATAAATACGTAAAGCCGAAAAATCATCTATGATCTTTACAAATACATTGAATATAATTAAAGGTAGTTTTAGTAACTATCCTTACACTTAAGTATATGCTTTCTATACTTTACCGCAGAACACCTACAATAATAAAATTTATTCTTTAACTACAAACAAAAAAAATACAAAAAATCGATTTAATTACCTAGAACTATACGCTCTTACCTTACTCTTCTACATAAAACACGCCTCGTATAGACCCTACAAAAGGCACACTAATCAAGGTGCTAAACAGAAAATTTCTAGAGATTCATCTTTATCATATCGCCTAAGCTTTTGTTACTTTTTTTGTTTCAATCTTTACACAAGAACTCCGGGTTGTTTCTTTCTGCCTTTTTTGATGTCTAAATGGGTCACAAGTGGTCAATTTTGACGCGGTACGGCTCTATTAGGCAAACTTGTTGGATTTTTGCTATGTATCTTGATTTAAATATTTGGACCAGAACCCAATCCCCCAAGAAGTTTTCAAAAAAAAAACTTTATTGGGTAACGTCGGCGGGATTTTTTTGACAAATGTGATGAACATTTTTTTACGAGGTCTTCTGTCATCAAATGGACGACATTCTATTGTATATTGCTATGCATCTTCAGAGGTTTTCGTCACATATAGCCAAGCAATTACACAATCGCTAGTAGTTTGTGCGTTACCGGCAAAGGTGCCAAGTAATTGTAACATTTTGTTTTACGTTTTAACAGTGCATTAGCACCATTACTATTTTTTAACGTAAGATTTTCTTTTTTATATTTAATTTTATCGCCTATGCCTTATAAAACGTAAATATATTAGTAAGCGACTAATCGGTTTTACAAGTCCTACGGTTTTCTTTTTGTGTTATCTCATTTACTTTTTGCGACGAATAAAAAACGCCTGGTAGCCTTAGAATTTTGCAACAGATTTTTGATTGTTTAAAACGAATTTTGTTTACAGATTTTTGAACGAAAAGCAAGTGCACAGTGTGCTGATAGGTATTCGCCAGTTCTCTTTACTTGTTAATTCCGGTGGCTTTGGCCTTTGCGGACAATATAAACAGCACAAGGATATTACGCATTTCGTAGCTCTTCTTCTAAAAAAATTTGAAATTAGAGAATTTTAGCAAAAATCTATCCACTAAAAATTTGACCCGGGTTTATTCAAAGAATGCTTTTACAAAAAATTCCGCATCCCAAAGTGCTACGAGGGGTAAAAGCTTTTAACTAGTTTAAGTCCTACGGTTATCGGCCAAAAACATAAATACGAAGGTAAAGTGGCTTCGCACTAAAGGTTTGCATATCCCGGTTCAGCCTGGCCCGTTGCGTAATTTTATTTTGCAAAAAAGTTACCCGCTAGACACATACCCGAAAATATCAAAAAAAAGAACTTTTGTTGTATTAGATAATATACCATTTTTTCATATAAGTTTTTAAAAAAAACATGCAAAATAACTGTATACATAGCAGAACTTTTTTTGTCTGATTTTTTGTGCTAATATTGAGTAAATAATCAAAACAAATATGTAAGTATTAATTACATTCAACACATTTAAAATATAAAAAAAATAGATATTATGTTTTTGTGATTTTAATATGGTTAAACTCGCAAAACCGATGCTTATACAAATTAAATACAATTAACATATTTTTACAGAGGTTGCTTACGGCTTATTTTTTAAACAGTTGTAAATTGTAGAAAACAACACATAAACGTGCAAGTGCAACAAATAATGTACAAGTGTGTTTTTTCAGGTGTAGTTCTCTTATACTAATGCACGATTGTTAAAATAGTCATTATGGTTGGATACAGTAGGCTGTCTTGTGCACAGATCTTGTTTGTATATAATGCTAGTTATTTTTTTTTTTGCTACATGTTTAATTACACAACGTATTTTGTAAACGTTCTATGTCAATTTTCTTATATGTATAGATCATTGTGAGTTAATTATATGCAAAACAGAAAGTGGTTATAAAAAAGAATGTGGTATTGATTTCTGATTTATTTACTTCTTTTGTGCACAAATAACAGTAATTATATTCCTTAATTACAAAAATCTGGTTGTTTTTTTTTTGTAAAAAAAAATTTGTTTCTTTATAAGTATTTTTATTAAACCTTACGAGTAAAAATTATCGGATAAAATACTTGTAATATAAGTTAAAGGTCTTTATACTTAATGAGGTGTGGTGCAGCTTTCTTATGCCTGCATAATATAATGAACAAGGTTTTAAATCCGTAAAAGTTTTTTTTTTTAAAAAAATAGTTATTATCAGCTTTCTATAATTTTTGTCTTTTTTAACATAGTTCAAAATGTAATGTTATTATGTTTTATGACATTTTTTTGTTTTTAACTGTAACAAGGTTTTTTAACTTTATAAACTCTATAAAAATGCATGATAAATTTATATACTTTTATATTGCAAGAAACGCAGTTTTTGTTGATCTTGTTGACCTTGTAGCTATATTTGCCTTTTTGCACATATTAACATATATCTTTTGCAAATTATCTCTTTTCTTTGTATATTCCTTTTTATATACATAGGGAAAAAATTTTAGAACGAAATAGCAACTATTATAACGTAAGGCACTTTTTTAGGCTTTGTCTATATTTACTACCACTTTAATTTTATTCTTGCACATTTATAGTATAAAAAGTAATAAATTTTGTAAATTTTTGTTCAAACGATATATTTATCTAAATTGACGCATAATCTCAATTCGGGTAAATCTTACAAAAATACCCGATTAAAATCAAAAAAAAAAAAACAATGCCCCCTCGAACCTTGCCCGCAAGCCAGGCCGGGTATTGTAGGGACAATGCAGACTCGTATTTGCACTAGATTTTTTTTTTTTTAGTACATCTAACTTTTGCCGTTTTTTTTGATCAAGTCGGTCGTAAATAGATAAAACTAGGATCATATGACAAAAAAGTGTAAATAAAAACCCTAATTGTTCAATAACCAAAAATTTCGATTGATAAGCAATGACGCTGAGCCAAATGCAAAACAGCCAAAAATCCTTGCAAAGAAAAAGTCAAAAAATTGTTATTGAACGTAAAATAAAAAAAACCAAAAATATATACACTTGATTACACACAATGTTTAACGGCTGCACGTTAACCGTCTACATTAACAATAATTTATGGTGCTGAGGTCGCCCCCAAGCGCATATTGCGCCTTGAAAAAAAAATAGAATAGCAGGAAACTTGTAATATAAGATTAAAATATGAGTATCAACTCAAAAAAGAAATACTTTTCTCATATCACCTTAGCCTTTTTTTTAACCAAGACCCTCCCGAACCCTAACCGACCGTTGTCTTTAGAAAAATAGCTAAGTTTTAAAAGCAAATGCTATTTTAAGTTTTTTTTATTTTATAAAAGGTTTTCTTACCTTTTGGTCTTTTATTAACACACTTTTACTTGCATTATTGTAGCCATAAGTGCTTTTTTGCCGGCAGTGCATTTTCTTGCTGCATTTTGTTATCAGAAAAGTAAAAATGCTAGCACATAATGTCCACAAAGTCATTCGTTGCTTTTTAAAGTTTGCAAAAAAAAAAATATGGCAATGTAAACAAATAATAAAATTTCTTACTTTTTTATTTGAAATAAATTCATAAATGTAAATTTTCGCTTACAAATGCATTTATCTGCTTGTAAATGCATTTTTTGATATATAAATAACTATATTGTTACCCTATTTAGTTTTGTAAATATGTTTTAAAATATTACTCATAAAATTCGCGGTTATTATCTTTTTTTTTAGTTTGGGTTTTGTGTCGCTACCCTTTACTTGCGAGAGTTGTCAGTAAACGGGTTCTGATGACAGGATCCCGACTTTTGTATCTTATGATTTTAAAGCTTATTGTATAGTTATTTTTTTATTTCAGACACTCAAGAAATCGCAAGATTCTCAGGATTTTTTGTTTTAATCTACTTTTTTTTGTATCAATATTTTATGAACATTATACAAAATTTGCGACCCACACAGCAAAGCCGTTTGCAACTACTAAAACAGTATTTTATCTACAGCAGTATCGATACCACAGACCTTAGAGACATTTACAGACGATGCATCCAAGATTGATTATCTAAAGAAAAAGAAAATTTCGTCAGAGAAATTTACAGCAGTTTTTGCATTTACCAGTGCAACTTGTTACTCAATTCGCATGTTGAGACAATCTTATTTATAATGTAAAAATAAAAAAAAATATCTTTATTATTTCAGCGCAGTGGGGTGAGTTGTGATAATCTGTGGATACTTTACGACAACGTGTTATTGTATTTGTATATTGAAACAAAGGATAAAACAATATACGAAAACATAAAAAAAAATTGAAAGGGGAATGCGATGTACAAAACGACTGATGAGTAAGATTCTCACACGCTAGTTTACATATCTGTTGATATAAGTAATATCTTTGCTACATAAATCCTTATGCTTAGGATTAGTGAGAATAAATGCCGCAGCAATAGTTGATAATATTCTGCGGCTGATACATGATTAGCTCAAAAAATTTTGTTTTACGATAAAAACATACGAAGCAAAAAACTAAAAATAATGCTTATGTAAGAAGTTCTCTAAACAGAAATCTAGCCCTGTTGCACAGTCAATGCATAAACCACGAATTCATCTGGGAGCTTTAGATTTCCTGCGACTAAATATTATCAAAAAAAGCTTGTATCCAAACAATTATGATGATAGTTAATGTTGGATAAAAGCCCAGGCGTCGACGAAAGGCTGGCGACAAACAAATACGACTATAAATGGAATATTACAAAAACTAGGAAAGATTGTGAAAATATTAAAAAGATCAAGTAATGCCACACCTTTGCTCACAAAAAATACAAATATGCTTTCTGTATTGAGGCTGCTTCGTCACTAGACATAAAAAATAGTTGGAAGTAGAATCAATGCTAAGTGTTGGGATAAAGGACATTAGCTTAATTAAAAAGGCACATATAGATATAGAAGTTGATTTTAATTACACAAGACCTTAACTCAGTTGCATATCTTGATTTTCATAATACTCGTATCCTATCTGCAATAGTTACGCAACTTTGCAGCGAGATAATAATCTTTGGCAAGCTAAAAACATTTAAAAGCTTCCTAAAAGCGAATATAACACAATGACAACTACAGTTTGCTTTGATCTCGTAAAAAAATACATACAGAATGTATATAACGTATAAATGTAATCGTATTTCTTTTCTTTACTTTTTTTAATGACCGTAGAATATTGAGCTAGCAAAAAGCGTTATTAACGCTGTATCAATAGATATAAAAAATTCAGATTCAGAAATATGTATGAGGAATACTTTATCAATAACTTAAGCTTTATAAATGAGGCGCAATTACAAGATTCAGTAGCAGCAAATGTAATTTAAAGGTATAGCCTAACTTTTGTGGATATAATAATTTAGGCACAAGTTAATACAAGAATCGATCGTGTCCATCTGCAGTGTAAGCATTGTTTTGATATAGTAATCTGTAGGTCTCCATGGAAAAATACATGACTACAGGCAATTTAGATTTAGGCTTTGAGTATATCTCTAACAATTAAGTGCAAGTAAGCTAACCTCAGTTTTAAGTAAACGGGTTTTTTCTTTTTGCAAAAACGTTAATCACAGAGGCAAAAAAACCAATTGATACTTTTAAAATAAATGTTTTATATAAGTACAATTTTAAAAAACAAAATAAAAGTTTTTAGGACCGTAACATCTTCACACTATGTTAAAAGATAATTTTTCTGTATTAGATCAGCTATCTTTATAACCGTCATCATGACACAAAGTATAGATATTATTTATAAAAATATGTTCTTTCTTTTTAAAACAATTTACTAGAAATTTTTATCTTATCATTGCCCTTATACGCTGTTTTTCAAAACAGCTTTTAAGTCCTTTAACTGTATAGAAATATGCAGATTTTTCTAAACGTTTTTTACATTACACCAGTAAAATAATATATTTAAAACTGATTTAAGATTAGTAAAAACTAGTTTTCGTGTTTTTTTTAGCCTTTTAACATAAAATAACGTATTCAGTTGATATCAAAGCTGCTTACAATTCAACGCTATAGGAATATGCATTTTCATATAAAATTAAATAGATTGATATACATAATATGTTTTACTATGCTTCTCTTTCACAGTAAATGTGGGTTGACGTATGCAAAAAGCTATAATTGCAAACTCCGTCTAAGTAAATATTACGATACCTTGGAATATTAGAAGATTCGTACTAAGTCTGTTAACTCATTTTTAACCTGATAAAATGAACTCTATTTTACTTAATTTTTTTTTATTGTATTGTTCCTAAGTTTAGCGTTGTCAATGTTTTTTGAAATTCTATGTCTTCAAAATATATATAAGTAATTGATAATGCTTACATGATTTTTTCGTAGCTATAAGAATTTATCTCTGCAAAAAGCAAATCATATAGCCCTGTAATGTCTTAATACATGCTTTTTAAAACTTGCACAATATAGATGTACATTTCTGCTTTTGTTGTATCGTTTTTAAGTTTAACCCGTATTTAAAAATACTGAAAATTTTGGTATAATTTTTGATCTATTTTTTTAAAGTTTTTTTTATAAAAGTTTTTTATGGATGTAAAAAAAAACGTTCTAAAACTGTAAACAAGCAAAGAGTCTTTTTTATAATTTTTTGATATATCAGGTAAGACAAAAAACGTTTTTTTTTTTAATTAAACAACAAAAAGTGATGAAAGTAGTTTTTTTTTTTGGAAGTTATGTGCAGTCAGTGTCACTTTTGATTTTTAAAAATATATCCTTCAAGGCTGCTTTTTATTATATCTGATACGGCAACCAGCACCTTACAAACACTCGGCAGTCATGTTTATCATGAGAGTCTCGAGGGCTTCAATGCATGAATTTCCAAGATATGCCAAAGATGTTTCCTTTATTCAAATAATCCTGAGACTTAAAAGATCTCGAAATCAAAAAACCTAGGTTGTTGGGTTTTATGTCTATGGTCATTATGTCGTATACCCCGAATTTGCTGTAATAATATGGATAACACAATAACGTGTGTTAAGGATTATTGAATAAACCTTTTCCCTGATGAATAATATAATATGTTCTTTAGTCAACTGTTTACAGTTATAACTGACGACTAATGTATCATCCGCATTTAAAAGCCTGCAAAAGTTATGTGCGAGTCCGGTAACCAAGACTCCGGCCAGGAAGTCTAACATGTCATTAATAAAAATATTGTAGATCA
>JAQFYM010004851.1:0-14452 GCA_034694785.1 Agrenia bidenticulata
AATGTCACGTCTCTTTCAAAAAGTCAGTTAACATGCAAGCCACCATCATCTCAACCTCCTGATTTGAACGAAGAAGGCCGTTCTGATGCGTCGATGCCAAATGTCGTGGTATGTAATAGGTTTAAGGTTTTAGTGCAGTAATTGTGGAGGTCGTGGAAGAATTAGTCATTGATTATAAATTGTCTTGCAGGTAAAAGTTGGGAAAAATCTTAGATATGTCATTGGACGTCTTCTTTACGACCACAAATCTACAGCTGAGCTTCCTCAGAATGCTATGTACTTGTTAGTAGTTGGAGGTTGCTGTCTGCTGGTTGTGTTGGTCATAATTTTGATATTATATCGACGAAAATCGACTGAAAGAAACAGGGTTCTTAAGAACACGCAGGAACAACTGGACGTACTAGAGTTACGTGTTGCCGCGGAATGCAAGGAAGGTAATTATGGGGACAATTCTCTGCTTTTGGAATTGGATTCCTTAATTTTGGATATAACTTACTTTTATTAACAGAACATTTATTTATCTCCATGCATAGCTTTTGCCGAACTTCAAACAGAGATGACAGTTTGACTGGAGATTTTGACTGGAGACTGGGGTTTGGAACTGCGTTGAAAACTGTGAAACTGGTCCATCGATTTCAGAGGCCTGAGGTGAAGTTAGTGGTTCTTTGGAAATACGATTTAATTTTGTAAACAGTCCATGTCCAGGAGGACATGAAGTATCTCTGACCCTTTACCATTCCATCATGATTACCTAAGAAAGTTAGCATCCATGCATAAATTAGTGTATGCTACATCTAATAATAATCAAATCTAATCGAAAATATTCCGTCGATGCAGACCCGACGGTTTGCTAAGAGTGATTCCTGCAACATCTCCTTTTGCAAAAACTAACTCTCTAATGTAACTGATCTTTTCCCATGTCACCATTTACGTAAATTACGTCACCAACAGTGTAATTATGTAAAAGTATCAAAATCTGTGAGATTTCCTTTTACAATAAATATTAATAATAAATATTTTTTTGATTTTCACCGAATACCGAACTGCAAGATTTTTTATCATTGTTTTAAAATGGAATTAACTTTTTCCTTTCGAAGCTTGCAATGTCAATGTTGGAGCTGGTACGGCAGGTCCTTCTGTAAGCTCAGCCCTACTTGAGACAGCCAATGGATTTCTCTTAATTCCACTGGAAGACGGGATCCTGGACATTGCGGCATGGGGCGTATGAGCAGTTCCAGAAGCATTGGGATTGGCCCCTTAGTTGATGAAGGTTTAGTAGCACCAGCTGACGAATCCCTAATGGCTTTAATGAGGACATTCTGACTCGAAAAAAATTTAAACTACAGAGTACTTCTCTCAGAGAAGTCTTTCTATTTAGTGCAAGCAGAGAATACAACCGATACGATTTAAATATTCAACTATCAGAACAAACTAACCAGAGACACATACTAATTAATGAAGACATCAGGATATTAATAAGTCAACGAGATCCATCTCGTGAAATATCTACCGAGTTTTCAATCTTATAAATTAGAAACTGCAATTTAATGTTTTTAAACTCATTCTTATGTGTAATATTGCCACCTCAGTGTTCAAATCTTTTATTCTTTTATTATTTATATATTCTTATTTATATATTATATATTCTGCTACAGTGACCCGAGCTGTGACCCCAACAGTAGCGTATGGAACGGGACTTGTAAAACCGGGAAGAGGCAGTCCCCTCTGAATCTCTACGTCTCTTTAAAGCAGTCACCCCTTTATCGAAACCTCCCTCAGCAAAACTTGAAGGCCGACTACTTCTTCCTCCAGAATAACGGACACTCGGTGAACCTGAACTTCGCGATACCCTCACCAGGTTTCTTCCCAGGCATAGAGCATAGAGTAGAAGGGAAGGCCTTTTCAATGGAGCTCCATCTAGTGCATTTCAACGCCAAGTACAAGTCGGTGGCAGATGCTGTTGCATCTGGTGACAGCAACAGTCTGGCGGTGGTGGGAATATTCCTTCAAGTGGGAGACTTGGCGAGACCGAATCAAGCCTTGGCACCTATTGTAAATAATTTGAATAAGGTTCGAGACAGTAATTATTGGGAGAAGATTGACGAGCCCTTGGACTTGACGAGTTTGCTTCTACAGATGAATAACCTTCTGTATAATTCTCATGCCTCATTCATGCATATACATGGACACTCAGCCTTACTGGCCTTTTACATCCCATAGGTTAAAAAAACGGAAATTTCGACTTTAAAAAAAAAATCCTTGGCGACGAAAAAAAAATCAAACAAAGGCCGACTGTCTCGTTTAAAATCGATATATTTCTTTAAGTAAGCCTATTGATAATAAACACGCCATCAATGCCGATTTTGAGTGGACGCCAGCTTTTCTTGAACTTGCTCATGTACTTTTTACTGAGTTTTGAATTATATTGAATAGCTTTCCAGGAGCGTACAGTTTTTTTTAACATGTTCATGAAATCGACCAGCTAACTCCAATGCACCAGCCCAGTTGAGCCTAAACTCCTAAACTGCAAATGGACTCACAATCCCCACATGCAGCTTAAGTAAAATTTGAAATCGAAAGTTTTTCTTGAAACTCGGTCTGAGTTGTTAAACAAAAATCAAGATTTTTTTTAACAATCAAGGGGATTGGCGATTTTTACAAAATTTATCTTCACTGTCAAACATAACATTATGTACATTTTTACATAGAACATCATAATTTTGAATGTGAAGATAAATTATGTAAAAATCGCCAGTCCCCTTCATTGTGAAAAAAAATCTTGATTTTTTAAAAACAATTCCGACCGAGTTTCAAGGAAAAATTAAGGATTTGATGCGATTTCAAACCTATTTATTTTCAGGAGTTGAGCGGAAATTTGCAAGTTCAAATTTATCACAAGAAGGGAACTGAACTGTACTTGTACATGCAACATTTTTTGGATACAAGCCCGTAACCAATCTGGCGTTTCAGAAGATTCTTTTTTCTTGACCTTAGTTTCATGACCTTAAAAAATTACATTTTGCTAGGCGCTTTGATACGGATATATCAGGCCGGTAGAATGATCAAGAATTTAAAGAATCTTGTTTGAGAGCATTGGGCTAAGACCTAACGATGGTGGAAAAACGTCAACCTGACCCGAAATTTGAAACCATACTCGGTAAAATAAGTTTGTCAATGGTTTTAACTGTTTTAGTGGTTTAAATTGTGACAAGTGTGTTTCATTGTGATGTATTTTGTAGAGGGTGTCGAACCGAATCGAAATGGTCAGGTGTCCCTTCAAGAATACATGGCATGTATGATCTCCAAGGAAACGGAGAATGTTCAAAGTTCAGAAGAAATTGAAAATGCATTCAGTGCCATAACTTCTGGTGAAAGACCTTTCGTTACCAAAGAGGAACTTTATGCCGTAATTTTCTTTATTTAAAATAAAGTTGCCATGGTTACTAAAAAAATATTTTTTGTTGTTATGGAACTTGACGAAGGAGATGACAGATTATTGTGTGTCGCATATGACGCCTTACACGGACCCGAAAACCAGTCTATTTTGTATTTTGATAAACACGGGGAAGGCAAGATAGTGACGATGCACTGGATGAATAAGTTTGAGGACTTGGGTTGGACTTGAGGAATATGGATTGGAAATCTTTTCATAGCTCAAAAAATCCAAAATGTTGGTGTACAGTTCCTTATCCTTGTCGCAATCTTGATCGAAGAATGTCCAAGAAGCTCCAGACTTTCTGCAGTGTAGTAGGCTGTGGTCTCATGTCTTTCGTCTTATTTAGTCAAGTCTGCTACGATTCGGTTCACAAACTCTGCGGTTCTAGTAAAGTCTACCCCGAAGACGTCATCGCACGTTGAAAACTTTGACTTGAAAACCTGATTCTCAGTTCATTCTTGAACTTTTGTGACAAATGAATATCCTTCTGGTCGCTCGATCTATATTTTTCTCGAAATACACTGAGACATAATAATTCTTTAGAACCAGTTCTTCCACTGATAACCAAACATAGATGGGCAGACAACCGACAACCGGTTGCCATTAGACAACCAAGCAAATGGCAACCGACAACCAGCAGAATCTGCGGGCAACCATACATGGCAACCGACAACCGGTTGGATTTAGAACTTGATGAAACATGCTTGGCGGAATTTGCCTCATGGTATAGATATGTTAAAACCACTGAAACTAGAAGTAAAAAAAAATTAGTCATTCCCCATTTGGCTATTAAAATAAACGACAACAATGGATACATTTTGAAAAGAACCAAATCCAAAATTATAAGATTTAGAAGGTATGGGAAGGAACAAGATCCAAGCAATTTCTACCGAGAACAACTGATGCTATACAAGCCATGGCGGGACGAATCAAAGGAATTGCTTTTAATAAACTCATCTATAAAGAAAACATTGATCTTATTAACAAAAATCGAACACCTTTTGACCCTAAGAGTCAAGATGAAGAGATTGAAAAACTCTTCTCTGAAGCCTATGAGACCGCTGAGCAAGACCGTGATGATATCAGTTCGCTGGAGTATGGTTTCGTTCATCATGAGAAGTTCAAGCAAGACATCAAACTGGACGTGGGGAATTCGACGCATGCATTTGAAAAGATTCGGCCTAAGCAACAAATTGAAGATCAAGAATATTCAAAATTGATTAAATCGTTAAACTCCGGGCAACGAAAATTTCTTCTGCATACACTTCATCGAATAAAACTTAAAAAAAGCCCATCTTTTGAGTTAATTCATGGACAAACCGGTTTAAAACCCACCTATTTGAATATTAAATAAATTAACATTTTTAGGGGTCGGAAAAAGCCGACTTATTGAATCGATTGTTCAAACTGTTGTTCGATTTTATAATCGGGATCAAGGTGTCAATTTGTACGAAATTCCGGTTTTAGTGGCTGCACCAACTGGAAAAGCCGCGTTCAATGTTTCCGTTATTTACCTCAATTTTTGTTTTTTAAGGCTTATGGCAAAACAAGTGTTATTCAATATTAATGTTTCACCAGAAATTACCCTACATTGTGCATTTCGCCTACCCCTTAACCAACATAACGGAAATTTGGCCAATCTAAACCCAAGCACATGCAACACATTAAGAGCATCGTATAACAAACTAAAGATTCTGATAATTGATGAAATTTCAATGACAAGCCTGAGACATTTACAGCAGATTGATGCAAGATTACGACAAATATTTAACAGCCAAATCGCATTTGGTGGAATAACAATACTGGTATTTGGAGACTTTCATCAGGTAAATAAGCATTAAACGGGTTTAGGTAAATTAAATTTAAATCGTTTCTATTTAATATAGTTACGTCCAGTGTTTGGTCAGTTTGTTTTTGAAAACCCAAAAGGACCATTAGGATTTATCATTGGAAATGCTTTGTGGGAACCCTGTGTTATGTTTGAACTTAAAGAAATAATGAGACAACGAGATGATGCGGTATTTGCGGAAGCTCTTAACCGGCTGTCCGTTGGAAAATTGACCAAGGATGATTCAAACCTATTCAAAAATCGGGAAATTCGGAACAATTTAAATGTTCCATCAGATGCAGTTCGGCTTTTTACTACCAATGCTGCCTGTAGCATATACAATGAACAGTATCTGAAAACTTTGCCTGGAGAATCCCATCATTCATGGGCTCAAGAGTTTTACATGAAATGTAAAAACTACCCGAATGTTAAGGTATTTTTAATATCAATTTACAATTTTACGTTAGCTTAGTATTAAATTAATTTGGATGGTTTTCCTTCTTGTAGATAATTCCGTACAGTTCTGCCGTAGTAGAATGTTGGGCAACCGAATCAAGTTTCTTGACCCACTACCATTTGCATAAGCTGACGATCTCTACAAGCGACATCCTGGTGATGGTGGTAGATATACCTTCTGATCATGGTCCGTGGCTCAATGCACGGCAAAGAAAATACGACGTAGTTCCCGGCAAGGAGTCCCACGCAATGATCATCGTTCTAG
This sequence comes from Agrenia bidenticulata, assembly GCA_034694785.1. Taxonomy (NCBI): domain Eukaryota; kingdom Metazoa; phylum Arthropoda; class Collembola; order Entomobryomorpha; family Isotomidae; genus Agrenia; species Agrenia bidenticulata. Next base: position 5,986 of record JAQFYM010004851.1, read on the forward strand.
ACATGGAGACCCTAATCATGCGATGCTGTGAGGGTAATAATGAATACTTTAAGGAACAAGGGAAGGAAACTGCTGTTGAAGATCGACTACCTGAAGAACTTCGATTCGGATTCGAAATCGCAAAAGGAGTCAAAGCGAGCTTGGAACAATTTTTAAAACGCCAGATAAAAGAAGTCCAGTTCGTGAAAGCTCCTCACCCTGGAGCAACTCTAGATTCCGACTGTGGCCCGTTTGCAATGAAAATCTTCGATATTTTAATGTTGCATGAAACAAAGCCCTATTTTGCCGTCCAGGAAAGAAAAAATTTCCGAGAGATTTCCTCGCAGTTTTTATTAAATTTTATTAATATTAATGTTTAACTTACGTCTGATTACGTCAAAATGTTCTTAAAGGATACTTAATAATTAAACAAGCCTTTGTTTTAAAACATTTACTACATTCTTTTATTAAATGTAAAACAGTTAATGGGCGAGCTCTCTTCAACGTTTACAACGTTTTATTAATTCACAATCAGGCGACATTTACCGTTAATCATAAGCAACGGATGATAACCAACAATCGGTATCAAACGTAAAAATGAATGAGCCACTATTCTTTTCTAAATTTTCAGATCAAGTTTGTGGGATTAGTTAGTTAGAAATTATTAAGAGGCAAAATTTATTAAGGGAATACCTTTAATAAAATATGCATTCAAATAACTAGACTTTTCAAGTATGTTTTCGAGCATTAATAAATTCCACACTACATGTATTTTCCCATTAAGTTTCTGTACATATGCCTTTTTCCATTTATATACATGCATCTTTAAGTTATTGTTTCTGATGATATTATTATGTTCTAGTAATGTACCTGGATAATGTGGTATTTGTTAATTGTTTGTTGTTTATTTGTTTATTTATTTATGTTTATTGTAGGTATTTTCCGTTTCAACTCATAAGAATTTCCATTCGTCACATTAAAACATTAAATCAGACAAGACTCTCTTGTAATCTTCCAGTAAATAAAACTCAAGTTATTTATACTACAGAACTTTCGGGTCAATTTATCATCTGCATGCTGTTATCTGACGTATACAGTTAACTAAACCGTGGAAAATCCCCAGTCTAAAATCAAACTCATAGTTCATTTATTTGGCTCAAATATTTATGATTCCTTTAGTTAATATCAAAATATTTAAGAATTAATTAATCTGTTATTCAATTTTCAAGCAACAGCTGCAAAAATTAAGAGCAATACACCAAGTTCGCTGAAAACATACCATTAAATTTTAAAAACTCGCTTCAATATTACTCATACGCTGTGTTAAAAATGACCCGATACATTTTTGATTAGTTATTTTGAAAGCAAATGTTCCTGAATAGCTTAAAGCCTACTCAGACATGGCTAAACGTAATCGTTCAATTTCTAATGATATCTCATATGACAATACCAAAAAGTTACCGGAAGATTCAGGGAGTAAAATCAAAAACCAGGAACAATCACAAAACTTTTTACCTTTCTTTCCTGAGGTTCGTTGGCAGACTGCAATGATAGCTACGCACTTTATCAGGATGGGTGGAATTTCCCCAGTAACCAATTTAGCAATGCACTTTGAACTACAATTTCAACCAATATGTTGAAAAATCCCTTCAAGTTATTCCAGAAGAGAACCTTTTGTTGCGTTCGGTAAAAATGTTGGACGTGAAAAAAGCAGTTGCTTATCGACAAAATGACCAGGACTTCTGAAGCCAGTCAAAGTCGAGTGTGGAGAAGAAATATTTTACCAACCCCGGTATGCTTCATCCTGAGACTGTCAACCAAGAGTTATCGGGATGAAAAAAATTTCAGTTTTTTATTACAGTTCCGCCCTATCCCAAGAAATCAAGACTTTATGGACTTATTAGGTGGAAGTAGGTACCATACTTTAGATGCAATAAGTGGGTATTGGCAAATCAAAATATGTGAAGAACACGGCAGTGATCTCAAGAGGGCATTCGCAACATCCATGGAATTATTTTCAAGGACGTTCCAAGGGCGCTGTATACATGGATGACATAACTGCAAATAGCAAGGATAAAAAGTCAGCGAATCAAAACCTGCGGCTTTGTTTTGAGCGATTAAGAGATAAAAATGAAAATTAAGAAATGAATGAAATGATTATGGTTGAATATCTTCAAAAAACAATCAATCTAACCAACACTTGCCCAATTGACAATCAAGTACGTTCAAAAAGTAATCCTTTAATTCAACTAGTCAAAATACGTTTAACTAATTGTATTATTTATTAGCTTCAAATTATATATTTCCTTTACAAATTGGATTTTGCAACCTATAAATTTGGATTTAATTTGTAATTCAGGATCAAATGTTGCTAGAATTATTCTGAGAATATTCTGAAAATGATAATGCTAGGAAAATTACAGTTCTGGATTTTGTAACCTTTTAGGCGCAAATGTCTGATTAAGTGGCGACCTGCCAGGCTGAAAGAATGTATTCTTGAAATCGATTTACGAGTTAAGTATTGAAAAATACCTAAAACGTGATTGGGAAACTGTTACACCTTCACTGTTAGCAGGGTACAACAGCCGGTTTTTAAAATCAAAAATGTGCTTGTTCTGGGTCTTCTAATTGTCAGTTATGGCATGACTTTCGTCGGGAAGTCTGTCCTCCATTCATTGGCTATACATTAGGCGATTCGAACATTGAAAAAATAAAATAACTGAAAAGCATTTAAATGGTGCAAAAACATTTGAAATACTGTTTACAAACTTTATGCCTACACTATTCAGTAAATTTCACTACTATCCAGTTTTTTAAACCAATCTCGATACATATACGAAGGTTTGCGACCGTCCGACTTACATCCATATATTTTAGCTTACGTTGGTCATCAAATTAGTAGGGTCTGGCTGATCAATAAATAACTAGAGGGAAAAACGTTCATGACAAATTATGAATTATAGCGTAATACTCAAAAATTGTAACAAAAATTAAGTTTAAACTAAATAACTAAATAAAAAATTATCGATTAAGACCACTAGTTCTGAAATAGCAATGTTAAAATCAAATATTATAATTCTCAATACATTTCTGACAATTTCTTGTAAAAAAATTCATTCACTAAAAAATAACTTTTCAACGTTCAAGATCTCTTGTGTTGTTGTATTTCTATAATTTCATTACAATATATGTTTTAATATTTTAATGCACCGACTCCTTATTATAGATTTAGAGATCTACTGTAACTTTTATTTGTTACTTATCTTCAGTTACGGTACTGGGTTCTTGATAACCAAGGTTGTCTTATATTTTAAAGTCTGCATTTTTCTTTAGAATTTTTTGGTTACAAAATCGCAAATAAACCACGAATCAATTTGTTTACTTTTTACCTCAGACATATCACTAATCAAGTTGGTAACTTAATCAATCAGATTGTTTCTTGATTTCCCTGTTTGAAAAGTAAAGGTGTTAGTGATCTTTCGAATATTGATAATAGAAGTTGTATTAAACTTAATTGTCGACAATTGTCTTTAGAATTTTATCGATGACAAAATTGCAGACAAATCACTGATACAGTTGACAACCTTTTATCTCAGACATAACGCCATTTAAGTTGGTAAATTAAGAAATCAGATTGTTTTTTCAGACAAACTTTCAATCAACTGAAATAAAACATGCCGGAGTGGAGATCCTCCGCATGACGCATGAAATATACCCACTTAGGTGCTCTTTACGACTAATAAAGGCCAATAATATCCCCAACGTTTACCCAACCTTAAATTGGCCGAGGTTGGGTTAGCGTTTTGGACAACAGCAACAACAATACTGTGATTTCGGGAGCGACTAACTACACATCGCTGCTTAAAACCGCAGCCCTTCCTAATCAAGAGATGAGATGCCGACTGTTTAACCATTATGTCAACAAAGACAAATCTGCTACTGCAGTTGCGTGGCAGGATCACTTTGTTTTCAGAGATCAAGTGTCATTGAAGATTTACAGCTCATTCATTATATTTCATCATTTGGAATAGGTGCTCCGAAACAAAATTTTAAAAGGTAATTTAGTGACATTTTGGTTTTATTAAAGCAATCTATATTTAGAAATGTATAATAATATACGGTCGGCTTTAATCGTATGGGAAAGGGATTTAAAAATTTAACTTTAGTTTCAGAATGATTCTTAAGACATTCGAAATTTAGGGGAAAGCGCAAGTGTTTAAAGTGTGCAAGCAAATGTTTTATAGCCCAAGTTTAATGTCATGTCGTCATGTCTTGGCAGATTTAGACGTCATGTCGGTACAACGATGTATTCAACTGATATAATCAATGCCAAATTCCATCATCTTCACGAGGTTGTTCGGAAAAAATTTAATTACTTTGTCGTCACACTTCATCCAAATGTCTGCAAAGGCCAACAAATGACACTAGATTTCGCTAACTACATGGCAGAATCCGGAATCCCTACTGCCCTCGCAAGGACATTAACTGGCGATAACAGTTTCGGAGCAAGGTCTAAATGCTAGGTTAAACGGTGACGTCATCAGTTTGTTGCAATGTCAAGAAATAAAGGATTAATATTTCTTAAACCGAGATAATTTTACTATTGAGTTGCCGCTACGCTTTGTCAAAGGTTAGGAATAATTTTAATTCTAATAGGGATTTTTGCTACTTCGTTAATTATTGAAATAATTACCAATACCAAGGATGGTGGTACCTTTGTCTCATGAGATAACTTTTACAACCCACTCTTGTCAACTATCCTGTCGTTAATTTTTATTTCGAGATATTTACACCATGAGTGGAAAGCCTCGGATGTTCCCAAAGTTATGACTTACATCACTTTCAGTGGAACTGGGATTTAGTCGTTGGACGAGTGGACTGGTTATCGAAGCCGCGTTGGAATCGACTAAAAAAGATTTTGATTTGAATCCGCAACAGCAAGAAGCTCTTGATTTACTTGGCTTCCTAGTACTTTCTAAAGGGATCTAAGGAGAAAGTCAACTGGATCATTACAGTAGTATCTACAATTTCTACAGTTGATGGGGTGTGATTGTTTGTCCCTATTTACCCCTTTCGTAAGTGTTCGGATGTTTGGTGGGTTGTTTGGGATACTAGTTAAATATTAAGAAATGCATATTTCTATACGAAGAAATCAAGCTGTTGGGATTCATTGCGAATGCTAAGGGTACAATACCAGATCCAGCAAAGGTACATTTTTTGTTTTATTAAACAAATGTATATTTATGTATGTATAATAATAAACGGTCGGGTTTTATCGTATGGGAAAGGAGTAGATAAGTAAAGTGTCACCGTGAAGCGTTTTCCATTGACTTTTGTTTTTGGGCGAGTTATGTATAATTGATCGGCGGTGGTGGGTGAGCGGTTATGAGCTAATAATTATTAGCTGGTGGATTTTTTTTATGAGAGATCATGGGAATGAATAAATAAAATAAATAAGCATGTACACACATTAAATAATTGCATTAAAATAATATTTATTATTGGGACAAAGACTAGAATTCGTCCTCATCATCAGACGAGTTTGTGGGAGGGAATGCATTGACTGCATCAAAGTTGAGTGTGTGAAGCTCCATGATGACCCGGTTCATCTCCCAGATCTGCCCTGCTTGACGCGTGTCCACGAGAATGTGCGTGTTGAGTGGATGATCCACACTCTCCACCCTCTCGACTCGAGATTCGAAGTCCACATGAGCCCCTCTCGGGTTGCATGGCAGTAAACACGCATATCTCTTCCAACAGAGAGAAACTCCTTGTAATATAAACACAAGGATACACATGATGAATCCTATGAATAAATACATAGATGAAATATATGAAAATTTAAATTTTTAGTTTAAAAATAATTTTAAAAAGTTTACCAACTCCATAAAATCCAAGATTTGGACATAATGTGGAAAGCGTTGACTGAATAATGGTCTCACTAAGAGGATCCATTATCGGGCAGGTAAATCCAGGGGCGATTAAGCCTCGAAAAAATCCTGAAATGTCACGGGTATTCTTAAAGCACCCCGTATGAGTTTCATTATAAATAATGAAAAAGCAGTCGGATTTTAAGCAATTGTCTAAAGGACACATTTTAACGGAAAGAGGATATTTTGTGGAGGATTTGGGATATTTAGGGATTCGTTATCATTATTTTTTCCATAGATTTAATTATTTCTTTTAAGATAACATGTCTCAACTTTGTCTGAGATACATGATATTGTCTAGAAGTAAGTAGTCTACAGGTTAAAGGTCTAAAACACATTGTCCAGACCAAGCTTAAAAATTAGTCATTAGAAAATTACGGGCCCAAGAGTAATCGTGGCAAAGTTAAGCGCAGCAATATTTTTTGATGCATGTATTGCTATTGCATGTATTGTAAAATTGCCGATGCGTTAAACTGTAATTGGTCGGAAAATTGTTTCGACTGTGTCAACGGGGGCTGTATGCTCCGGAATTGTGTATTGAGAAAAAGGACTTTTTTAACCATCGACCAACACTGAGCTACAGGGATCATAAGGGATGTTCAACATTAGTAAAGAGTCAAAGTGAGTAAATTATTTTAATTTTGATATTTCTATTTTCGATTTTGATTCCATATGTTGAATATTATTTAACATACTAATACAACATTATTCAAGGGATGAATGAACTCCTCCGGAACTGCATCAGCAGATTCTTGAGATGGAAGTTAATAAATATATGTTCTAGTTTCTCTCTTATAAATAGAAGTGCATCTGAGCTTTTAGCACCAGAGCTAATGTATGATTACAAGAATAAAGATCTTTTAATCATAAAACGTTATCAGCACGAGCATTACTAGATTCGAGAGGAATTATTTTGAGGGGAGGTTGAGATTTGTGGGATTGAATTTTAATAGTGGTAGAAAACTATTAAGTATTCAAAATGGCCTAATCTATTAAAATAGACCATAGCGGAATAAAGAAGCTAGAAGGGTCACACAATTTTTCTCTGTGGAAACTGTCGCTAGAAAATGTCTTCTGGGCTGCAGGAATTCAAGAAATCGTTCTTGGAAAATAAATAAGACCACTCGCTGATCCAGATAAGCAGATGTTGTGGGATACACACAACCGTGCAGGAATGGCTATCATTCTTCAGACTGTCGAGGAAAAACTAACCAGTTATGTTTTAACCTGTACGACGGCGAATGATATGTGGACCAGACAGGGAGATCAGTGAGACGCATTAAGTCAAGGCAAGATAGAAAGGGAGGTAAGAACAGAGAGGAACATGGCACGGGCCATGCTGTTAGAAGTAGGTTTGTCTACAGTTTTCTGGCAAGATGCGGTTGCTACTTCCGTGTACACACTCAATAGATTATTGAGTTCTACGAATGAAACTCAAACACCCTATGAGATGCTGTTCAAGAGAAAATTTAACCTCGCACATGCTAAGATTTTTGGTTGTGCAGCTAGTGCAAGAACACTGAGCCCTAGCGGAGTTTGGACAACAAGAACCCGAGCAGGGATTTTTGAAGGACATGTTCCAGACTCAAAGGAGTATAAACTTTATGATCCTAAGCTAAGAGAGTATTTCAACTCCCGACATGTTGATTTCTTTGAGGATCTCATTCCCCTAAGACCAACTCCTCAAGGTGATGTACAATGTTTTAAGGATGTCAAGTCGTCAGATAACCTTAAGCAGGATCTGAGAATTAAATTGGATGAAAAAAAAAAGTCAGAATCAATTAGAAAAGACATAGTTGAAGCTGAGGAAAAAGAAGAAGAGGAAATTGACGATGTATTAATCATCACCGCAGATGGGGAGATCTTGACGAAACCCAAGCAGAGGAGGCCGAGCTTTGGTCGGATGCAATTGATGAAGAAAGGGAAGAGGAATTGGAGCAACAGGCAATTCCACATTCTCCTATTGCAGACCAGTCCTCAGAAAACACAGAGTTGATTTATTTGAAGTAACAACGGATGGAAGCATCAAACTCCTAAAATACATTGAAACGTAAGTCTGAGCTTGTGGTTTCAAATAATGCAAATTAATATAACAAAAAGGTATTGTACTTTCAAGATATGCACCGAATACTGACAATGAAATAAAAATGTGTACTGGGGTTGGGGGTGACACGATTTCAGCGGATTTCCAAAGGTCGACTCAGCATCAAAGATGTAATTCTGATACGAGAAACGAGCTGTTGAATAAAACCGTATATCGGTGGGACAATTTCACTTGAGGGTAAGCAAATGTTATGACATAGTTTTAATGCACAAATAACCTATGAAGTCAAAACGTTGTATAAATGGATGGCTTTGTCGCAAGATGTTTATAATTAGTTTTTTGGGAAAAAGTTAAAAAACAATAAAACTTTGCCGTGTCCAGGAACCGGATCTTTACCTTACCTCAGAGCTCTGTTCGGTCATCCTTCTGTAAGTCAAACAGTCACTGTCTGTCGAGTCTTTATCTTGATTGTTAAATTACAGTCTAAAAATGTTATGCTTAAATTTATAGAAAA